>PVLA01012176.1:0-46753 GCA_004027455.1 Hydrochoerus hydrochaeris
TTACCTTCATTCTGTACCTGAAATTATTAAAACTTTTGAACAATTAGCAGTGCTTCAAGAATAACCTTTCTACAATATAAGTGCACGCCTAACAAGTGAAGGCTGAGTTCGATTCCCAGTACCGAAAAAAAAAAAAAAGAATATCCTTTCTAACCTTTCAAGAGGTGACCAACAAACTTCAAGGATTTTAGAGTCAGCTCACCCAATCCTGGGCTTACAAGAGTGGAGACTACGGTCTAAAGAAAGGAAGTCGCGTGTCTAGACCAGTGTTACTTGGTGACCGGGGCAAGGCTTAGATGCAGAGCTCCCAGGATCAGGGTTCCCGGTCTGCCTAGAGTCTTCTCAGCAGGGATGACCACAGGCTCCACTAAGCTATTTTTCTTTTGCTTCTCACAGGCTGGAAAAGACAGCGTGCCTTTGGATCACAGTGGCATGGTTATACCAAGTAACACAGACTTCCTGGACATGTGGGAGGTAAGCTGAGTCACACCATCTGGCACTTTACCCTTGTGGATGGATCTGCAGAGAGGAAGCTGTGTGAGACCTTGAGCTTCTCGTGTCCAGCCATATAGAGATTGAGATTCAGGGTTTGCTAGGTAAGCTAAGAATGAGTGCTTGGAAAATTCACAGACTTCAAATGACTTTCTTGTTACCTTTAGCTTAGAACATTGTATCTCTGTAAAACATTTTTAGGGACAATATATGTTTCCCTTTTTGCTCAGATTTTTAAATTAAATATTATATATAGTTCAGAAAATACAATTCAATATAAACAAGAAATTCAGAACTTGATATTGCCATCACCCAGTTGTAATGTTGGTACTGCTTTACACTTTATTTTAGTTCTTTCTTAAGCATTTCAGAACCATGGTGTTGGCAACATAATAAAGTTCACATACAGGTGTTGGGGGAAACCCAGAAGACCAGTTCACAAGCAGTAAGCTTGTTTCAGTGGTCAAAATGAAAAACCTGAGGGCTTGGAAGTGATGGATTTGGGTCTTGTGAAAGTTGACTGTCAGCTGGTGGAGGCCAGGGCAGGCAGTAAGATCCCCTGAGAATGTGTGTTCCAGCACAGCTGACCCAGTGCACATGGGTCTTACTAACCAGCACAGCTGGCAGCACCATGTGTCTGAGGCCTGGGAAGAAAGCAAGTTCAGACTTGAAACTGTATCAGACTTAAATTCTGGAGATGAAATCTGAAGCTGCTAGAGTGAGAATGATGGATGAAGCCATGTGAATGCCTGTGGTCATCTAGAAGAGAGTCGAAAGGGAGACCACAGACAGACCCTGTGACCACATACCATCCTTTCCTCCATGAAGACTGGCTGTGTGTCTGAGCTCTCAGGAGTTCAGTCCCTTCTGTCCCATTGGACTGCCTTCCCTGAGAGACTTGGGTGATTGTTATAGAATCAAGGCTGCAGTATCTGTACATTTATTCACTGGTCAGTGGCCTCAGAACTACTCAGGACTTGCTCCTGAATACTGGCCCAGCTGGCCTGCTGGTTAGAAGTTAAGGTTCGGTTCTTAAAGTCCATAAATGTTTAAATGATTAAGGTGGGATAGGATAAACAGTGTACATCATTTTGCTTATGATGGTGATCTGTAGTCAAAAGAAAGTTGAGCAGATGAAATAAGTAGTAGACATAAGTGTTAGATACCCTGTCAACAACAGTCCAGAATAATAGGCACAATGAATTGAAATGTGCTAAGTGTTTGCTAGAGGCCAGCCTTAACTAATTTTTTTTTCATCCTGTCATGTAATTACAAAACAACAACACCGCAATGTTGACAGTATTGTCCTTTTGCAAATGAGAAAATTGGGGCATAGTGAGATCCTGTAACTCGCTCAGGGTCCTCCAACTTTTAAGAGGTAGAACTAGGATGAGAGCTTAGTGCAAAAAAGGGTTCTGAAGCTCCAAGTGAAACATTTTAAAAGTACTAGGTGGATCCAGTTTTAGACCACCATCAGCACTGCTGAGAGACACGGAATAGACAGACACCTATACCCAGCAGTTTCTGCTCTCCTGCAGGCCATGGAGGACCTGGTGACTGAAGGGCTGGTGAAGGCCATTGGAGTGTCAAACTTCAACCATGAGCAGCTTGAGAGGCTTCTGAATAAGCAGAATTTGAGGATCAGGCCCATCACTAACCAGGTGAGCTGGTAGCGGGGCCTGGCTGAATCGGTGTGGTAGCTGTTACATCCACCTGGCTGTGCTGGAAATGGGAGAACAAGTGCGGTGTGAAACCGCATTTTTGTCTAGTGGCCATCAGAACTGTAACTGGGTAGAACAAGTACACAAGTGGTAAGGTTAGCAGGCAAGCAGCCTTTCTTACAGTCTGTGTAGTTCGTGCCATCGGCAAAGCAGGATTTGACCTAGAGCTTGTTTGTCTGCATGGAGCTATAAGCAGGTTACCAGGTGCATTGAGAAGGGCTGGGGGCCCTTACAGCCCTTGCAGACTGGCACAGGAAGGGGATAAATGACTTGAATGCCTCACCCCAGGCCCTCAGGCTACCTAAATAGGGGTTCACACTTCTTTTTCTTTTTCTTTTTTAGTGCAGAGAAAAGCCTAGTGAGAAAAAGACTCATATTTTATAGTTAGTCAGTTAATTTTAAACTTTTTTTTAAAGAACAACATACCTGTAGGGCATGTGTACTGTGAGAATGGAGTCGATGGATTCCTGGAAACTGACATAGCTCCGTGTCCAGCATACATATCACAAACACAGCATGACCAGTGCCCCAGCAGCACCCTCCGCTGCCCCTCTCCATTCAGTGCCACTGCCTCTGCAGGGGTAGCCGTGGCTCGGACGTCTGATAGTGCAGGCTCTGTGTTATGTTTATAGATAGTAGATATAGATAGTAGGAAGGCATCACCAGCTCTTATGTCGAGGCTCTGTCACAGTAGTGTGCTGTGTTCATCCGTAATGCGTGGGAGTGCAGGTCGTTCCTTCTTACTTCTGTATGGTGTCCAACTATGTCAATGTGTCACGGTTTACTTAGTCTGTTTCCTGTTAATGGGCATAGCAGTTAAGGGAGGGCCTTTGGTACTTTCCAGTTTAGGATTATTCAGAGAAGAACCTAACTTCTCCTTTGCTTTTTTTTTTTTTTTTTTGCAATAAATAAGCTTTTTTAAATTGTGGTGTAAATTTTCAATAGACACAAAAGAGTGTGTGTGTAAGTCAAAAAGAACATAGCTTGACAAGTTTTCATAAAAGTGAATGTACCCTAATGTTCAGCAATCAAAGCAATAACCAATATCCTCAGCCTTACTAGAGGCTCTCAAGGTCCTGTCTTGGTCAGCAACACAAAGAGTAACAACTAACCTGACTTCTAACCTACTTTGGTTTAGCCATCTTAGCCACTAGCCATGGTGTACTATAGAATCTGTTGATTTGCATAGCTGCGCCTGTTTTGTGTTAGGGTTTTTTCTCTTGAATAGCACTTTGCATATCTGAGAATGGGTGTGACCTAGGGGGAGGAGACAAGTGAGTGGGTCTCTTTCCTCAGGAGCACAGAACTCGGACGGGGCTGGCTTTCCTTGTGTTGGCTTTCCTGGGAGCTTAGCCTACCTGACGTGCCACGATCCTGAGAGCAAACTAGTTGTCTTTAGTTGTCTCGGAGGTAGCGTTTATTTAAAATCAAGTGTCTATGAACTGAAATTGTATGTGAGAATTTAGAGAGTACAGAGGAGACTGCAGGCCTGCTTCCAGCTTTCTTTAAAAGTTCGTGGATGTCCCCTGGGGTGTATATTTGTTACATGTAACTCTCTAGGGTCACTGACTCATTCAACAGGTATTTACTAAGTATCCTTTGAGGAGAGGCTGTTCCTATGTTGGTGAGGTAATCAGGGTTGATGAGGGAATAGATGTAATACTGGACACAAAGGATTTTTTTTTTAATATTCACCCAAAAAGTCAAATGCAGAGGAGTGCAAGAGATCTGTCCAGCTTAGAGTCCCCACAAGTCCAGCTGAGGCCCTAGATCCCAGAGCAGTACCCCATACAAATCCAGGTGAAAGCCTAGAGTGCACTGTAATGCCCTCCATGAGTCTGTAAAAGGATCTGCACAGCAAAGGCCCAAAGGTCAGCAGTGGAAGCTAGAAAGTCTGCCCTGGAGGGGTGAAGGAGCTGTGCCTGCAGGCTGAGGGATCTGCACTGCAGCCAGGAAGCAATGCCAAGGTGAGGACCAGAGCTCCCCCAATGAGAACCACAGCTCTCCCCAGTGACAGAGGACCTGAGCTCCCCTGAGGATGAGCACAGCCAAGTTTATATCAGGAAAACTGACACTGACTCAGTTCATCTGGGTGTTCCCACTTAAGTTAACCGTGAATTAACGGTTGGCATATATAAACAAACAAAACAGATTCGGGCAGAAATCCCTGTATGCCTGAAGCCTAAATCCTGATGACAACAGCCAAAATGAATGAAACGGATGAGGCAACAGATAATGATATCTTCTGGAAAACAGGAGGAAGGTGGGAGCTGTAGGGTGTCAAGGCTTTTCCCTTGCATGGCAGATGGCGTTGGAGCCCACAGACGACACAGGTGTCTGTGCTACTGCAGATTCATAGACCTTTACAGTGCCCAGTGTTTTCGAGTCCAGCACCCTCACTTGTAAATGAAGATACCTGGGCCTCCGTGGATCCTGGTGCTGGTCTGTGGCAGCCAAGACACTGCTAGATCTCCTTTTTTGAGTCTTTCCCACAATGCCATTTGTCTGAATTTTAATGGTGCTTTATGATTCTTTTATAGATTGAGTGCCACCCATATCTTTCTCAGAAGAGACTGATTAGTTTTTGCCAAGCCAGAGATGTGTCTGTGGCTGCTTACCGTCCTCTTGGTGGCTCAAGGTAAAGAGCTATCAGTAGGTGTTGGGGTACTATCATTAAATAGATGCCACCTTCCCATTTCCTTTGAGGCACCGAAGCCACTTCATCCAGCAAGTATTCACAGGCTACCAGGGTAACTACAAAGGGCTTTTTGTACCTCTCAGGCTCTAAGCCGAAGATAGGTAGTTGGTGCTGGAAGCCAGGGTCACTTTGAATGGACTGTCCTTTGACAGGCAGTACCTTTTAAGGGACATATAACCTACATGAAGTGATGCCTTTTCTGAGCTCCCCACTGGTACATCAGTCAGTTACCCAGGACATGTTATACACCTTTAGATAAGCAGATATCACATGTTCCTTTCCCCACACCTCAGATTTGTACTGTATCCCTTGTGTCATCTAAGGAGCTATCACTGACTTAGCTGCCTAAGCCGGAAACTTAAAAATCATCCCTTCCTCACACACTCATCTGAAATATAATTCAGCTCCAAGATTTGTTGATTTTTGTGCCAAGAGTGCTCAGAATCTGCCTTTTGATCTTTATTGTCACAGTCTCCGTTTTAGTGAAGTAAGGCTTCCGAGAGGGGCCCTTTAACACCTCAGACCAACTTCATCCAGTGAATTGTTCACGTGACATCTGAAAGGAGCTGTTTCCCCGTGATCATGTCATTTTCCAGCTCAGGATTTCTTTATGTTGTGGCTGTTTTTGAGATACAGCTGGCCTGATCTTTCTCTGCCCCTGGCTTTATTTCTCCTTCCTGCAAACCTCCATTGCTCACCCATGTGAAGCGCCTGCGTTCCCAAGGGTAGAATGTGTGCTTTTCAGTCTCTGTGCCTTTGTGTACTGTTCTTTAGCCCTACAAGGTTGCTTTTTAAACAGCTGGGTAACAGCAGTTTCATCCCACTGTTACCTCCTCCAGAAAGCCCTCCTTACCCTATTGTTAATATTCCACACGTAGCCCTTGTCACAGTGTCTTGTCATTATTTTCTTTTCATTCTTTCCCACTAATTAAGGTGAGTCCTGCATCTTATGTAGTCTTCTGTTCTCAGCCCATAGCTTCATACCTCGAACATATTAGGAGCCCAGGAAAGGCTGAAATACTTGAAATTTTTCTTTTGTTTGTTTTGCGTATGAAATGAACCAGACATATTTGGTCTTGGTAGCAGCTGGGGAATTCACAGAAGGCTGGGTCACACTTCATGCCGGAACTTGGGTGTGACAAGGCCTTTAACATAGTGGGGAATCAGCAAAGGGAATGGCTAGGCTGGAATCCTGAGTCTCTGGCAGGAAAACATGTACAGTGTCTCTCAGGACACTTTGACAACTACCACTAGCTCAGTGCTTAAAATTTGGTGTCTTGGTTACTTTTCTCATGGCTAAGACCAAATACCTGGCACTTGCAAGTGAAGGAAGGAAAAGTTTATTTAGCTCATTATTTGTAGTGGTTTCAGTTTATAACTGACTGACGCCAAGGCAGGAGGGTGGCTTGGCAGAGGAACATCGCAGAGTAGGAACAGTTCATGGTGGGCAAAAGACAGCAAAAGCAAGCAAGCAAGAGGCAACAACAACTCTTCCTGTCCCTTGTATCTTATGCAGACTACTCAGGGCAGACAGCACTCACACCCTTAATCCTAGTGACCTGGATCCTAGCATTGCACCGTGAATCAGTCACACAACTCTAGATTCAGCCACCTCTGAAAAAGCCCTACCTATGACTGCAGGAAACATGGGTAGGTGGGGCATCTAGTCACAAGCCATAACAATTCACTCGTAGTCCCCCACAAAATACTCATGCACATCCCTTCAGGCAAAAGATATTTAGTCCATCTCTAAAAGTTGGCAAAGTCCTAACAATTTCAGCATTGGCAAAAAGTCCAAGTCCCAATCCTCCTCTGAGATTTAAGGCAAATTCAGCTGTAAGTCCCTATAGAAATGAAAAGAAGGTTTAACACTTTCAACATTGAACAGCACAAGGTAGACATTTGCATTCCAAGAGTTACAAATTGAGAGATAGCAAGGAATAGAACAAAGCAAGATCAAAATCCCACAGGGCAAACATTGAAGGCCAGAGTCCAACTTCCAGCATCAGTCCATCAGCAATCTGTGGCAAGTTGTGCCCAAGGGGCTCTGCCCCTAATTATTTGTGGTGGTTATAGCTTCCATGGCTTCTCTGTTGAGCCCACTCTGCTCCCTCATTGGAGTTTTCCTCAGATGATCCATGTTTCTGGCTTCTCCCAACTTCTGGGGTCCGCACAGCACCTTTGGCTTCACACACTGCCCTCTCAGGGGCACACTGCCTGACCTCCAGGGCCTTCTGAAATCTGAGTGTGGGCCTTCCTGACTGCACAACTCTGGCATTTTTGCAACACACATTATGATGCCAAGGTCTGCTGCCAGCTGAACCAGTAGCCAGGCAGGCTTCTTTCTATCTTGGCTATAAGGGTTGAGTACCGATGAACCAAATCATGAGGTACAACTTCCCTAGGCTGCAGCCGTTCTTTGGAACATGGTGCTCTGGGGCTCTCTTCCCAAAGCAAAATCTTTCACTTTGTAATTTTGAGGCTGCAAATGGTAGTATCCTACTGCTTCTTGTGATGGCCCTAGGCTGTCTTTTCTTTGTCTTCTGAAATACTTGGCTTTTTCTTGCTAGTCTTTTCAGCAACCAGTTTTACCTCTGTTCCATCTTTGCAGGCCATAACTTTCTTTCTGGCCAAACTAACAGTATTTTAAATCATCCTGCTGGGGTCTTTGCTCTTGATTCTCAACATTAGCCTGCATTGAAATTTCTTCTGCCATATTCATTAGTCAACCACCCTTAATCTCAGGCTCAGGCCAAGTCTCTGGACAGGAGCAAAATGCAGACAGACTTTCTACCATGGCGTAACACACAGTTTGGAGTCCAGTGGCCAGTGCATTCCTTCCCAGCAGAAACCTCCCAAACTGGGCTTTACCGCCTGCATTTCTGTCAGCCTTCTGGTCTCCTGAGCTCTGACCAGAGTTTCCCATAGAGAACAGTTCTTGTCTTTCAGCCCACATCTCCAAATCTTCCCAAACTCTTCAGTCCCAAAGGTTCCTAAACCACAATATCATATATAGAGTCACAGCAAGAACCCCACTTCTCTAGTACTAAATTCTTTCTTTTTTAAAAATCCATTGTGTATCAGGAGAAAAATAAAATTTCAAATCACAGTTGGGACAGTGGTACACACATTGCCATCTCCAAATCAGTCACCCAGAGCACAAGACTTCGGCATTCTGTTGTCCAAACAGTACCAGTGCAAACCTTTTTCTTCAGTGAACTCAGAGAAGTCAGTAGTATAACTGTTTTAACTATATTACATATGTATACACATATACATGTATTCTTTCTTTTGGCTTCTCACACTAGTGAAACAGAACGATGTTTACACATGCATGTCTGATTTCACTTACGATATGGACTCAAGTTGTATTCATTTACCTATAAAAGTCTCAAGTTTGTCCTTCTTTCTGGCTTAGTAGTACTCCATTGTATAAAAGTAGCACATCTTTTTTATCTGTTCCTCAATTGATGAGCATTTAGGTTGTTTCCAAGATCTAGCTATTACAAATTGTGATGCTATGAATGTGGGTGCACATATATCACTGTGGTACGATGCTTTTAATTCTTTTGGGAAGATACCCAGAAGGGGAACAGCTGGGTCAAATGGGACCTTCAGACCTCGTTTTTTGAGGAATCACCACCCTGATTTCCAGAGTGCATCTGGTACCAAATTCTGTGTTAGTTCCTTTTCTCATTGCTGAGACAAAATATTGATACCCAAAGTTAAAGGAAGAAAGGTTTAATCATCTCACAGTTTATAGCGGTTCAGTCCATAGTTGACCGGTGCCAGGCATGGTGAGTGCTAGAGAGGAATCACAGAGGAGATCCAGGCCATGGGAGGCAGCAGACAGTAGAAGTAAGCAAGGGACAAGAGCGGCTTTCTATCCCTCGAGTCCTGCCAAGGCTGTTCTGGGTGGGCTGTGCTCACCATAACCCTTGCGCCTTAAGGCCTACCATTGCACCCTGAATCAGCCACACACTCTAGACCCAGCCACCTCTGGAAAAGCCCCACTGTAAGGCTCTGGGGACATGTAGACACACAGTCATAACACCTCGGAATTGTTTAATGTTTTCTGATAAAGCAGTTGCTTGTTATTAGGGTCTTTCCTCTGCCTGAACAGCTCCTGTGGGATACCGTGCCATGGCCATTTATAAAGTCTGCTGCATTAAGTTCCCACGTGTAAACAGTAGCAGCTTTTCCCATAATGTATGGCTAAGGTTTTCTGGATTTTTATCAACATCAACAAATATTGATTGCTGGTGCTGTGGACCCTGTTATATCCAGTAGAAAGCTGAGATGTTTGCAAGCCCTTTTGTCATTGGAAATACTATTGTCCTGTGTTCTCTGATGGTGCCACCTCTTTAAAAAAAAAAAAAAAAAAAAAACGGGGCTGGGGATTTAGCTCAGTGGCATAAGCACCTGCCTTGCAAGCGTGCAGTTGTGAGTTCGATCCCCAGTACCAAACAAAACAAAACACTGCAAAATAATGCATGAAAAGTTGTTCAGTGAGGCTATGTTCCCCAAAATGTTAACAGTGGTTATCTTCAGATGACAGATTAGCAGTGATGGGCTATGTGCATCACTAAAATTCCCAACAGTGAGCAGATTATTTTGATGAGAAAATAATAAACCTTTTGTTCTAAAGAAAGGTTTCACCCTTCATAAGAAGTGTCCTCGTCAGATGTTCCAGCTCATCACCATCTTGTGTGTCTTTCCAGCGAGGGGGTTGACTTGCTGGATGACCCTGTGATCCGGAGGATTGCAGAGGAGCATGGCAAGACTCCTGCACAGTTACCAGGCATGGCTGTCCTATGCTGTGCGCATCCTCTTCGTGTCCTCTCCTCTTGGAGTCCTGAGGCTCCCCAGTTCCTGAATGGGTTGGTCCCCTAGATGAGTTAGTAATGCACCGGAACTTCCTAATGAAGCAGGGGGCTGGTTGCTTCCATATCCTCTCTCTCAGTCTGTGCACCCTGCCTGCTTGCCTGTCCATGTACAGGACAGGCTCTTGGGCATCCCTGTGGCCCCAGCAGCTGTATGGACAGTTAGTGTGGAAGCGAACAGAAAAATCCTCTATTCTACTTTTTCATTTTAATGTCCAATTTATTTGTGAGACTGGACGCATTGTAAGGAATTCTAATGAAGGTGCAGACAGGTCTTCTGACCTTCTCCTTAGGCCAGTGGCAGTCCTCACTGGTACACTGACAGATCTGTTTAGAGTGTGCCAACCTGATTTCTAAAGGACGTCAGTATGAAAGATACTTGGGAACTTTTATTACAAGTTGTTAGGAAAATGACTTAGATTTGACTTCATAGGATTTTTCTGTATGTAACACAGACTTATTTCTCCTTTCTCTTGCAGATTTTGATTCGATTTCAGATCCAGAGAAATATGATCGTGATCCCTAAATCTGTCACCCCACACCGAATTCAAGAGAACATCCAGGCGGGTGCTTTTCTTCCTTTCTGTTACAGTTTTAGCTCATACGTTAGCTGCAGAAGGGAGCAGCACTGTGACCATGATACAGCCAGGGTCTGTTCCTCTGTGTCATGTTGGTGAACCTTCCACACAGGCCCTCCTCCCCTACACTTGGCATCTTCTCCTTTCAGCCCAAGATGGGGAAAGAGGGAGGCGGCCAGGGATACCAGGGGCTCATCCTTTGGGCAGAGGCTGCCACCACAAGTGCTAGCCAGTGCCTGCTTTTCACCCCAGAGCCCCCAGCGAGTGCGCTTTACCACAGCTCTCCAGCCTTGGCTGTAGGGACTCTTCTAGAGCTGTTGACTTTTCTCCCTAGTTCAGTCTACTATCCTGCCTGCCCATCCCCACCCCCATCAAAATTCCTATTTAAGTGATTTTTCTTGGCTTCGAGTGTCTATCTTGTGGAGCAAAGATGTTGGGGTCCCATGGTCTCTTACCCCCTCAGGGTACATTAGAATCTCTTGAGAATCCCTTCCTTCTCTGATTCAGCCCCTCACCTGGGGTGGTGACACTCATGAAATGCTATTATTGTGGAAGTGGGGCTTCATTCTTGAGAACGTTAAGGGGCAAACAAGAGGAAGAAGTTAGGATACTATTTTAAAAGAACAAAATGTGATTAGTTGGAAAAATGTTTCTATGATGTAGGTGCTGCTAGAGCTCAAGGTTTTAGGATCCAAGTGACTTCCTAGTTGGTGTGATGTGGGGAACAGTGGTTTGTCTCTTGTGGGAGAAGGTGGATCAGTAAAAAAAGTTCTTTTCTCTCTTTTAACTATCCTTATGTGCTCTCTGCTCCCATAAAGTAAGGCAGTAGGTACTCCATCTGCCCAGCATTTCCTAAATGCCAACAGACTAAGCCAGTACCAGTCAGATCATCACCTAAAGTGCCTTGTGGGAATCTAGACTACTGTAATTCAGGAGAAGTCCGTGTCTAATGCAGAATTTCTTTTCTATCTTTATGTCCTTTGCTGGTTTAGTATATGCTGTAGTATATGTGAATTCAACTAAATTTCCTATTCATATTTTATTTTGATTCCAGGTATTTGATTTTGAATTAACAGAGCAAGATATGAGTGACATCTTCAGTCTAGAAAAGAATCTCCGATTGGTGACATTCCCCACGTGAGCATGACTTTTACTTGCTTTTTATGTGAAGCAGTGTACCATGCACCCTTGACTTGGGAATGCAGTGTGTTCCTGAGGGCTGCTGTAACAGTGGAAGGCTCAGGCTCCTCTGTGCAGCCTTAGAGTTCTCTATGCCAGACCCAGCTAGATCTTGGTGTCCTTACAGAGACATGGGCCCCGGATTCCTCAACTCACTCCATGCAGGAGAGGATGTGGCAGTGTTCCTTCCAGAACTCATTATGGGTTCAGTCTATATCAGACCACCTGGGAGCACAAGTGGCCAGCATAACCCAGACTTCGGTTATAAGTTAAAACTGAACTTCCAGTCATAACCCCGGTTGTTCATATGTTACCCCACTTGTAACTCAAGGGTCCACTGTGCTGTTCAGGTTAGATGGTTGGTTCCTGAAAGACATTTACAATAGACATTTTAGGTTAATTATAACTTCCTGTCATAACTGTTTCTGGTTTGAAGGTGGTCAACTGAATGAAGCCAAGGACTAATTTATACACTAGGGAGTTACAGATACCTAGCTGCATCTTTTAAAATGTTTGTTTTAAAATATAATAATTCTTTGCTTTCTATTATTTTTCTATTTTTCAGAACTGAAAATCACAAAGACTACCCTTTCCACATTGAACACTGAGAAGAGCTTCCCGCTCCCGTTTCTGCAGAACCGTGACAACCACCTCTGCAAGGCTCTGCAGCTCCGTGCTGAGATGGGAGCATTGCACACATAGACGGGTGGCTTCTTGGCTGACACAGACACCCAGTTCTCTGCAGCATACCAAGAGCTGAGGGTGTCCTAAGTTCCAGGAGGAGAGAAGTGTGCTGTGGATCATAGCCACTGTTCGGGGGATCCGTACTGATGTGAAGGATCTGCCAGGCACACAGTGCAGCATAATTTCTAAATATCAGTGCATGTGGCCTCGACCAAAAAATGACTCATCACTTAAATTTACCTCCGTTTTGTTTTGTTTTGTTTTGGGGAACGGGTACTAGGAATTGAACTCAAGACCTTGCATTTGATAAGCAGGTGCTTGTGCACTGAGCTAAATCCCCAGCCTTACCTCCTTATTTTAAGAAAGCACTGAAGAAACATTTGAACAGTGTGTAAGAGCTGAGGAAGACTGTGATTAATCTCTGTCTATTACACAGCTTCCCCGAGGGCCAGGCCATGCCAGTCTTCATCTCTCCTCCACTCACCTCTGGGTAACTGTAAAACCAGGTCTTTATCTATACACGTCAGAAGGGCTCCGTGCCAGTCAAAGTAGAAGCCTTTCTTTTCTTACTTAAATCTGAATTTAATCTTTTTACTGTTTTTGAAATGAGGTCTTTCAGGAAGTTAAAGTATGCACATTGAAATCCCCAGTCGAAGAAGCAGGACTCTGCCAATGTGGAGTCCGGAGCCATGCTGTCCTGAGGGAGGAGGCCATGCAGGCTGCTGCCTGCAAGTGGCAGGTGTGGCCAGAGTCCCTGGGCGACTTCAGTTTGTCCCAGGTCTCCAGGAGTGCAGCTTGTGTTGGCTCACTGCCATTTGGCTGCTGCCCACTGGCAGCAGGCAGCAGGGAGGTTGGTCCTATGCCCCCTGCCCCACTCAGGTGCCCAGGGACCCTTTCCTCACCCCGCTTCCCAATTCAGTCTTCACATGTGTCTCAGCATCCTTGCTCTTCTGGCACGAGGACCAAGGGAGATAGGACTAGCTAAGCATGGCTGGTTTGGGGATGGCTTGCTCATGTTATTTCCCATGTTGTCTTCTGGGCAGGCTGGCCAAGTTAGGAGACAGGTTCAGTCCTCAGTGCAGGGCGAGCTGCTGTTCAGACAGGACGTGGCACCCTCTGCTCTGCTTCTTCAATTTTAATGTTCTCCTGACACTAAAATTACCAGGAAGCAAACATGCAAATAAATACTGGGAAGTTGAAGGACAAGTTATTTCACAAGTTTGACTTGCAGTCCAGATCCATGTTTCCTAATCTTTCCAAATGGTGACTGAAAGCTCTTTTTAATTTTGGTTTTTAGTGGTACATGTTTGCAGTACACAGTGATTGTGTTCATCATGAGTAGTTGGTACATGTGTGTAACACATTTTAATTCTTGTACATCCCTTCCCTTTCCCCTCCTGCTTCCTCCTCCACCTGAGACCAGAGCTTGCAGCCCTCCCTGGGTGTCTCCCAGTAATGTGGTTTTGGAGTGAACTCCCCCACCTCGCTCTGGTGCTGTAGCAGAAGGCTACACTCATGACCTATAAGGGACCTGTGGGGACTGCAGACCTGTTTGTAACTGAGATAGGTTTAGTTACCACTACAGATACTTGTCCTCACTAGGCAATTTGTCATTTTATTTGAATAGAAGATCCAAGAATAAAAAGGCATGAAAAATGGAAAAGTACTGGATAAATAATTTCCAGAAGGTGTGAAAAGGCATGATTTGTTGAAGGAATCTGGATTGCTTGGAGTGCACAGACGTTAGGAGGGCTGCTGGAGCAACGGTGTGTGTGTGTAACTGTTGTGAGACACTACCCATGTTTACATTCCTGTCCTTAACACGAGAAGGTCCCCATATCCTAACCGACATCTGCTACCATCTGTTTTATTATATTATAGCTACTTGAATAGATGTCAAGTGTTCTTGGTGTGTGTTTACTGCCTTTTCTGAGTGACTGCTGAGGTTTACCATGTTTTATTGTTCTTGTTGGCCATTTGTGTATTTTTGGAGAAATGCCTTGTTGCATTTGTGTGAGTTCATGATGGTGCCCCCGGGAAATGGATTTAGAAATTATTCATTAGCTTCAAACTTTGAGCAATGATAAAATTAAAATTTTAGAGTTATTGGTTCTCGTCTTCCCCCTTTTCCTTTTCTCCTATCTAACAAGCACAGTAAACTTTACATGTCTGATCAGTGCTTCCAGTCTCACCTCTGCTCCTTAATATGCATTCTTGCACCTCCCGAAGCCTAGTGAGTGGGAATTCCTTTTAATACTGCTCAGGGAAAGCAATAGAGCATTGTTTACTCACTTTAAAAGGAGAGACCCTTTAAAATGCCATTTAGACCCATTTTTAAAACCTCCGGACCTGCAGTGGCATCCTATCTCAGAGTAACAGCTGAGTACAGCTGCCTCAGGTTCCCTGCGTGATTTGAGAACCAGCCCCTCTGAGTTTATTACTTCACTCCTTACGATTTTACCTCCCCTCCCTGCCAAGCAACCCAGCTATCTCCACTGCAGCCACTCGAGACTTCTTATTGGGCCCTTTGAATGTGGAGGGGATAGGCCCTGACCTGTAGCACCCAACTTTATACCTTACTTTCTTCTTCACACATATTAATTATATATGATTGCCTCTTTAGTCTCATTATTCATATCTCCATCTAATAGCAAAGTTTATAAGGGAGAACTTCACTTGTTCTGTTTAGTACTGTACCTGGCCTTAGAACTAGCACCTGACACAGTAAATGCTGACTAAAAATTTGAAGGATTGAGTAAATACACTTAAATAAATGCAAAAGCCACCAATTGCCAGTTTAAAATGCCAAATAGATTCTGTTACGGTCTGTGGTTGGCTCTTTCTGGAAGTGCTTGGATTGTGGGCATTGCTGTGCTCACGAGTGAATTACCGCACAGATGAGTTCCTAGACACCTGCACTGTGAGGAGGGTGGGCCACAGGAGAAGTCACATCACTGAGGCTTGCCTTTGGAGGTGTCCCTCCCTCCCTGGCTCCTCCTGCCTCCTTTGCTTCCTGCCTGCTAGCAGATGGGCAGATTTTCTCTGCCAGGCCCTGGAACCTCTGAAACTGAGACAAAATAAACTTTTTCCCCATTAAATTGAGTATGTTGGGTGTTTCATCCTAGCAATGGAAAAGCTGACCATCGGAGAGGTATTCATTCATTTATAAAGTATCTTTTGTTAGGTTTAGATACAAAGATGGGCACAACCTGGCTCACCCTTAAAGGTCTCAGGTTCAAATGAGACAGAAATGTAGAGGCAGTTACAACACTGTAATATGTGCCGTGATATACTTAGGGGGGTTATAGTACATATTCATTTTGTGTAATAAAATTGATCTTATTAATGCAGAATGTTTTCAGAAGGCCAAATTTTATTTATGTATTGAGGTAAGTAAACTGCCCACACCTAGTTTTGCAGCATGGAGTTATGTAACTTTCACCAGGCGTTAAGTCGATGTTCTGGTATGATCCTCTTAGAGCTATGGCTGGAGAATCCTGATGGTCATAACTTGGTCTGATAACAGGGCCCAAGCAATCTTCCTTTAGCACGCTGACAGCAGACTGCAATCCCTTTTTGACTGGCTGGTTTCTGGTACTTTGAAAACATAAAGAACAAGGAAAATAATTTGATGTGTATTTCCAGCATATGTGCCCCTACTATGTGAAATTCCATTCACTGCAAATACCACTTTTCTCTATATCAACTGATACTAATTTAATGCTTTCTGTATATTAGATACAATTAAAAGTATGTTAAATCAACATTCTTCCCAGAAAACCAACATTAATTATTGTTTCCTTACAGATTAAGAAAACAAGGCACAAAGAAGTTAAATAAATTGCCAGCTATTAAGTGATACAGGCAGACTTTGACCCAGGAAATCTGGTAGCAGAGACTAAGCTCTTAATCACTACCTGCCTACTGCTTCCCACCCTGTTTGTGGTAGGAACGACAAACTTACTGTTAAGAAAGGGACTGACAGATGTGGAGTTTGAGGTGAGGCACAAAGTTGGTGCTTTTCACAAAGAATGTCACTGTACCCTTGGATGCTGGCAAGTTGACAGCGTTGTGAAGAGTAGTGAGTGAGTGACCTGTATTGATAGATGAGAAACAACAGCAAGTCTTTGCGTGGCTGTCTCCAGGTTAGTGGAGTAGATTTCTCTATGTAAGAAAAGAATGGCTATGTATCAAAAAGGCCCTGGATACTGTCTGCCTGACAATGACTTCATGAACTGTTAGGTGTGATATTGTCGTAAGATTAGTTTCCCTTGTGTGTCTATAGTTTAAGTTAGTATTTGCATTTTTCCCTATAGTTAAAAAACTATAAAACTAGGAGGGACTTGTGAGAAATTTCTGTGCAATATTTTCTAGCCATTAATATTATCAACTATAACAATGAGAAAGTGCTGGTGAGAGTGATGATGTTAGTATCTGAGAGAATAAGGACATATGCTACTGGCAGGACTGGCACAAGTCCCAGCAGCAGTGCCACAATCAGCACCACAACCCACATGGAACACCAGCAGAAAACAGATTTCTTAGTCATGTCAGAGTCTTTGGGTAATAAGTAGAAGAGCTCATTAAACCTGGAAAATTCCAATCCATAAATGACTGTCTTGGTTACTTTTCTCTCATTGCTGAGACAAAATACTTGATGCCTAAAATGAAGGAAGGAAAGATTTCTTTAGCTTGCAGATTGTGGAAGTTTCAGTCCATTATCTGCTGATTCCAAGGCAGGGTGGTGTGGCAAAGGGGCATCCATTTATGGCAGCAGAAGTCTGCAAAAGCAACAAAAGCAAGAGGGGAGAAGCATAAAGAGAGGATTCTTTCTGCTCCTTATATTGTTATGTATGTTGTTCACCATAGAGTGGGTGTAGCACTCACCCATAATCCCAGCATTTGACCATGAGTCAATCACAAATTCTAGAATCCTATCCCCATGACTGCATGAGGCTTTGGGGGGATATCCAGGCACAAACCATAGCATTCCTCCCCTGTCAACCCAAAGACTCATGCACATCCTTTTATGGAAAGGTATTTAGTCCATCTCTAAGAGTTGCCAAATTCCTAACAGTTTCATCGTTGCTGAAAAGTCCAAGTCCCAAGTCTCCTCCCACATGTAAGGCAAACTCTTTACTACAAGCCATTGTACAAATGAAAAAGTTAAAGGCTTCCAACATTCAATGGCACAAGATAAATATTACCATTCCAAAAGGTACAACTGGGAAAACAAAGATACAGGGCCAAGGATTGGGAATATAGATCAGTGGCACAGCCCCTGCCTGGCAAACATGAGGTCATGAGTTCGATCCCTGGTACAAAAAAAAGAAAAAAGGACCAAAGCAAGACCAAAATCAAGCAGGGCAAGGCTAAGTCCTATAGTTTCATGTGAGCATCCAAAGCAAGCTGTGTAAATTGTGAGCTCCAAACGGCTTATGTGGCTCTGCCTCTACAGCACTTCTGCTGGCTGTAGCTCTCATGGCTTCTCTCTTGGGCCTACTCTTCTCAATCCTGGCACCTATCCTTAGATGACACATGTTCCTGGCTTTTCCAAATTTCTGGGGTCTTGACTGCACTTTTGGCTTCACACAGCTTCCCACATTGCCCTCTCAGGGGCACACTGCCTGATCTCCTAGGCTGTATTCTGAAACACAAGTGGAAGCCTTTTTAACTTCAGAACTCTTATAATTCTGCATGTACCTAAAACCAACACCACAAAGATGATGCCAGGGTCTGCCACCAACTGGAGCATTAACCAGGCTTTCCTCTATTTTGGTTGTAGGGGTTGACCACCTGGATTACTGAGCACTGTTGAACCTGATTGTTAGGAACAAACTCTCACTGCAGCAGACATTCTGGAACCTGGTGTAGCCACTGCCATTTTAGAACCTGGTGCAGTCACCACCATTCTGGAACATGGTGCTCTGTGGCTTTCTCCTCAAAGCAATATATTTCACTTTTGCAGTTTTGAGGCTGCAAAGAGTGGAGATTTGCTGCTTCCTGTGATGCCCACAGGCTATCTTTTCTACCATCTCTATCCTTAAAGCAACCAGTATCTCCTCTGCTCTGTCTTTGTAGTCCATAACTTTACCAGAGCTTCCTTTCTGGCAAAACTCACATTTTAAATCATCCTACTGGCCTCTTTGCTCCTGATTCACAACATAAATCTGTTTTAAAAAACCCACCAATAGCAATGTCACAACCTCAACATTCAACTGCCTTGAAATTTCTTCTGCCAGATTAATTAGTTCACTTCCCTTAATCACAATCTCAGGCAAATTTTCTGGACATGAGCAAAGTGCAAACAAAGTTTCTGCCAAGCCTTACCACACATCATCCAAAATCCAGCAGCCAATGCAATCCCTCTTCCCAGCAGAAAGCTCCCAAGCCTGATCTTTACTGGCAAGATTTCTAACAGTCTTCTGGCCTTCTGAACTCTGACTAGAATCTCCCACACAGAACAGTGTAAGGCATTCCAACACTATTGTTCAGGTGACATCTCTGAACCTTTCCAACCTTTTCCTATAAGCCATTCCCAAAAACTCTTGAACCATGTGATCAAGTACAGTCACAGTAATGACCCTACTTATGATACCAAATTCTGTGTTAGTTACTTTTCTCTCATCATAAAATACATGATGCCAAAAATTAAGGAAGGAAAAGTTTATTTAGCTCACAGTTTGTTACAATTTCTATCTATAATCTGCTGGTTCCAAAGCAGCAGAGGGGCTCCAAAGCAGCCGAGGGGCAAAAGTTCATGGCAGCTGAAAGACAGCAAAAGTAACAAGAGCAAAAAAGGAGTTGAGTGGAGAGAAGACTCTGTATTCCTTATATGTAAGTTATCCACCCTTGGGTGGGTATAACAATCTCAGCATTAGAGAATGAGTCAGTCACAAATTCTAGAAGCCTGGTCCCATGACTGCATGAGGTTTTGGGGGGACATCTATATGCAAACCACAACAGTAACCAATGTGGTGACAAAAGAGTTAAAATTCTCAACACCCAAAATTATTTGCTAACACACTTCTGCCAAACACATGCTGATCAATCATTCAGTACTGCACAAGTGAGGGCTAAAAGCAGCACAAGCTAAAAAAATAAGCACAAAAACCATCATTTCTTCCTCTGAGCTAATAATTTTCCTACAAAGGTTAAAACATACAGACTCATTTATCTAAATCTAAAGAGCCTTTTGATTTTTGGTGTTGTTTATTTGTTTGTTTGGGGGGTTTAAGCACAAGACCTTGACAATTTGCATCTTTGCAAATTACAGCTTTAATTACAAGTGTTCCTAAAAGATGAATAAAAAAACCAGGATGACTTAGAAAACGCATTTCTAAAATACATACATCTGTCAATTCAGGCAACTTCCCAATTTTCATTCCTTTATAAAAACCAAAAATGTCTCATCTGACTTCAGGATTCTTCTGTGGGAAACCTGCTCATCATCCCTCTTGTCACCATAGTCAGTGACCTAAAAAAAACTCTTCCCTTTCCTGTACTCCTTATATGTTGATGAATTATTTTACCACCTGTATCACCAGTCCACTCTATGCCATCTGGCATGACAGTTGATGGCCTGGACAAGAACCCTTTCTGCCTGCCTTCTTGGCCTCTCTTTACTTGTGTGTGGTCAACTTATCAGCCTGTGGCCAACTGACAGTCTCCGTCCATGACAACTACCCAGTGGATGGGCTGTGACCACGACTGCAGTGGCCCATCAGGGTACAAGCTAAGGAGATTCTCTTGGCTCCTTGCAGAAAGCTTTACTTCCCACTTGCAATTGATGGGCTCTGGCTGAGACAACAGAAAAAGGTAGATGGTCTGCTGTAGTCCACGGGGCAAGGAGCCACTCTCTTAGCGAGGACTCTTCTTCAGCTGATCTGCTGTCTCCTTCTGCTGACCCTTTCCTTGTGTCTACAGGCTTACAGCTAAATTTCCTATCTAGAAGACTCAATTAACCAGTTTTTACATCTCTCTAGGAAGGTGAGTAGCCCTTTCTGTGTCTGGCTCTCAACTCTCCTGTCTCACTTGTCTAATCTCATTTGATCAACCAGACCGTGGCTCCAGCGCTGGTTTTGGCCCCATAGTGAAGAGGGCCTTTGTCTTCATGGGTCAGAGATCCCCTTTGCTTGCAAGATGCTTCAAAAGAGATGTGCCTCTTGTGTGTCCCTGAGGAAGGGAGGCCCTCACTCCCTTTAAGGAATGTCTTTGGGGTAGACCTGGCTTCTCCTTAGGATTCACAATGGATCTTGCATCTCCTGTTCTCTGATTCATCTCTGGCTATTTCCTTAAGAACTGGCATAGATTTCATCTGCAAAAACAAAGATCTTGCTTTCCTATACAGCACTACCTGGCTTCAGTGTGAGCTTTGGTGCTTTAATGAGACTTTAAAGCATAACATCTCACTACAGTTGGACTTCTTTCACAATCAGGACAAAAATTCTAAAGTTCCTTAAATTCAAACTTTGTGGCCTTGTCACAAGATCCCAACTAAAGGAGAGCTGCCACATGTGTCTTTTTCATCATTTCAGTCTATTTTTCTCAGCTTCAAGTTCCAACAATGATGTCCTTGATGATCCCACTTTTGGCTACACTCAGGCCCAGTTGAGCCTCCATTCTCTTCCCCTCTGCAGTCTTTCTCAACCCCCAAACTCTAATGATCTTTTTTTCTTCCAATTCTTATTACTGTAACTCTATACTATTAAAATAACAAAAAGTAGGGCTGGAGAATTAGCTCAGCAGCATAAGTGCCTGCCTGGAAAGCATGATGAGGTCATGAGTTTGATCCCCAGTACCAAAACAAACAAACAAAAAGTACAAAGGATTTCTGTTTTAATATATAAATGTATTATATTTATAATCATATATTTATTATAATTTATTATTTATATAATTTATATATTTATTATAATTATATATTTATAAATATAAACTTTTATAAGAGAGAGAGCACTGAGGTACCCTGAGGAAGAACTCTGACTATTCTCTTTGTGAGAAAAAGGGTTATTATAATCCAGTTAGGTGAATATATCTAAAGTACACCCTGATTTAATGTAATTATCCTATTTGTCTTGTCTGTTTGCTTGTTAATCTGTGTTTATAATAATTATCCTCAGAGATGGAGGAGTACAAAACAAAGCTTGTGTGGCTGAAAAGTAGCTGCCTAAGCAAATTTGCTTCAGTTTTCTCCATGCTGGGTGGCTTCTGTGGTCCTCACCCCCACCCTGGAGGTCTTCATCCCTCAAGATTAGGGAAAATATTATTGTTAGAAAACAATGTGACTTAAAGAAAAAGATCCGTGTAAAACTATAGTGGCTATGGCTCCCCTCATGGCAACAACAACAAACACTAAACTCTAAGCTCAAGCCCATGCCAGATGAGTACAGGACAATGAACTGGAATGAAACAAAATGCCAACACTGCAGGGAAAACACTACCAAAAAGTAGACAGTGGAGAAAGGTGTACAGCATCAGAATGAGTTCAAGCTGGAACCCGACCTACGTTAGTGCAGACTGAGCCAGGCTATAGCACCAGATGTTAGGTTGAAAAGTCACTCTTGGGTAACTTGAAGCCTGCACTGCATCCTGGCAGATGGCCTGGCTTAAGACACCAAAGGAGATGGCAAACTTCACGGTGGGTAGTAAGAAGGCAGTGAGGTGCAGGAGCAGCCTGCCTCACTGTGAAACTTACTCTGAAGCTCTGTGGTCTCATGTTTATTCCATCAGTGTGCCTGAAACATTTCTCATACACAGCTTTGTGATAATTCTTAAATTACAATTCCAAGGTTAACTTATTCTTTGCTACTTGCTGTTTCCACTAAGATAATATAATCTTTTGGGGTTTTAGTTACTGGGGATCAAACTCATGACTGCAGGCTTGCAAGGCAGACTCTTATGCTGCCGAGCTTAATCTCCAGCCCTGAGCCATATAATCTTAAATGTTTGTCGGCCCTAGATAAAAAATAACTCTTTGCTCCTCTTTTTGCTTTGTGTGGAACTAATTTACTGTTCAAGTTTACTCAACAGTCTGTTAATTAGTCAGCTCTTTAAACTGTAACACCTGTGAGTTAAATCTGTGCTAGCAAATGTGCAAAGAACATTTGTATATTTGAGCAACCACTGGGGTAGAGAGAGTGATAGAGGAGGGAGGCAGACAGAGACAGAAGCAAAGATACAGACAAACAGAATAAACATAAAAAATAATACAAAAAGATGAGGCATAAAAATATGTGGGCAAGGATTTTATATGGTAAAATTTTGTCCTATCAAAATGACTATACAGGGAAAGATGGCAGAGTATTAACCCACAAAGAAAATGTCCTATCTGAGAAACACAATCTAGATGTGGGAATATACCATTGTGAGGAAGACAAGAAGGAAGGAAATGAGTCCCCTGGACCCAGGAAGAGTCTCAAGTCTGAATTGAAGCCTACAGAGAGAGTGAAAAGAAAAACTTTAACAAAGAAGGCAGCTGGAAGCACCTTCAACCAGAGCCAGACTCAAGGCATGAGGGGCCCTACTGGAACCTGTGTGTGCGCTCTGGGTGACCTGGAGGCTGGCGACCCCAGAGGCCTCTGCAGAGAGATGCAGCAGTGGGGAGGAGCTGCGAACCTGGAGGATTGCACTGGCTGGCAGTGAGTGCAGAGGACTTGGACCTCCCGCGGGAGAGAGTGCTTAGCCCAGAGCCACTTTGGACTTGGGCTGGATAAGCCTGGAACCAGAACTGTTGCTGGCTTCCTCCAGCATCTCCTTGCTGGCCACAGACCCGGGGAAACTGCTTGGACTGCGGGAGCCCAATGAGTCTGGTCTGGGGTGGGTCTGCTAAGGTCTACTACTCCATCATAAAGCAGCAGCTGACTTGCAGGGATACAGTGGCACGATTCAAGACACTGTCTCCACAGGCTGTCTACTCGTGAATGCAGAGAGAATCCTGGAAATGGACTATTTTTGTTGTCATTTTGTTTCATTTTTCTTCTTTTCACATTTGTTTGTTTTTCATTTCTCTTTCTCTCTTATTTTCTTTTTTATGAATGTGAGTGTGGTTCCTAACCTCCTTGTGGGTGTGATTTTGTTCTGTTCTTCCTTTAATCTCTCCCAGCTCTCTTTTCCTTCAGTCTTCTGCATCAGTTTCCCCAAGTTGGTGAGATCCATCTTTGTCCTCCAACCTACCAGTAACCTCCTTCTTTTTTCCCATTTCTCTGTTTTCTTCTTAATCCATTTTGAATCTTAAACTTTGAGGGCAGTATTGACATATTAGAGACTTAAATATGGCATATAAGTGTTTTGTATTATGTTATATGGTCACAAATTCAGTTCATACACTTAAAAGTTGTAAATAAGGGGTTGGCTCAGTTTATTGTTTTATAGTCTGTGTTTGATGCTATTGGTACCACTACAGCCAAAATGGACATAACTGTTCTAAATAGCTGTTGGCCCTGATAATCCATGACTGAGACTGACTAGGCATCACAGAGAATGCTGCAGCATGGTGCCACAGAAGCAGGGATGGGCCAGGTGAGCAATAGCTTCTCATCTCCAACAACTGAGGAGTAAGATCCTCCGACAAACTCAGAGAAGTGATCATCACCTAGGCGTCCTAAATACCACCAATAAAGCAACCAACCATAAGCAACTAACAAATATCACTCCAGGAATTAAACTAAAAAAGAAAAGAAATGAGAAGATAGTTACACAAGACACAACCTCAGACACCCAGTTCACCAAAGGCAAACCCAGGGGCAGTGAGGCTGGAAAGCCCAAAATCCCCCACCAGGGCTCTCTGAAGTGGTAACAAAGCAATTGAATGAGGCTCTGGAAAAACAAGACCAGAAATAACCTCTCAACCACAGAGATTACCAGAATACACATCATACTTGGTGATGTTAGAGCAGACACAGACAAAATTATAGATGAGTTTAAGCAAATTATGGAAGCACAGCACAGCACAGGAAAGAAAACCGAATCCATAAAGCAGATTCAAGCGGATATCCAGGAGATTAAAAACTCCATTGAAAGTATTAGGAACAGATTAGGCCAATGTGAAGACAGGATCTCAGACACTGAAGACAGGCTTGCAGTTAGTGACCAGGAAAACAAAGATTTCTAAAACTAGTAAGAGAACATGAGAAATCAATCCAGCAGCTGCTAGATGAGAAAGAAGAGTAACAAGATTAATTGTAGTCAATGAACAAGTAGGAGATACCACAAATGACATTAAAAATAGGTTTGCAGACTTTGTGACAGAAAAATTTCCTGGTAAAGAAAAAGGATTTGACATACAAATAAGTAAGGCATGTAGAACTCAAATTAGCAATGCTAAAAAAAAGTCTACATACAAACGTATCATAGTCAAGATTCCAGAAAATCAACACAAAAATAAAATCTTAATAGCTGTTAGGGAAAAAAAAAACACTCAAAAAGGAAAGCCCATAAGAGCTACAGCTGACTTCTCAGGACAAACTCTCAGGTCAAGGAGAACTTGGAGTGAAGCACTCCAAGTTCTAAAGGAAAACCACTTTCAACACAGATTAATGTATCCCACAAAACTATCTTTCAAAATTAATAGAGAAATAAGATACTGCCATGACAAAGAACACTTGCTGAAATTTATGACCACCATGCCAGCACTCCAAAGTGTTCTGAAGGATATTCTAGAAAGTGATAATAAGGACTACAATTTCATGAACCCCAAAAGAAGAAATCCACCAGGAAAGGCATACAATTAGAGAGAAGGGGGAAAAACAAGGTGGTGGAGCTAATAATAGGAAAATAACATGACAAGGATAAGTCAATACACATCATTTTTAACCATTAATGATAATGGTCTCAATTCACCAGCCAAAAGACACAGATTGGCAGAATGGATCAAGAAGCAAGATCCAACAATATGCTGTATGCAAAAAACACATCTAACTCCAAAAGAAATTCATAGGCTGAAAGTCAAAGGATGGAAAACAATATTCCATACAACAGGAATTCAGAAAAAAGCAGGGATTGCTATTCTATTTGCAGATAAAGTGAATTTCAAGCCAAGACTGATTAAGAGAAATATTGAAGGTTACTCTATCTTGGTACAGGGAACAATTCAAAAGGAAAAGCCAACAATCACAAATATGTATGAAGCAAATATCAGTGTGACAAGTTATAAAAAATAATTATTAATGGACATGAAAAATCAAATATGCCTTAACACAGTTGTATTGGGAGACCTCAGTACCCTACTGTCACAAAAAGACAGATCAACTAGACAAAAAAAAATCAATAATGAAATATTAAAACTAAATCAAACTTCTGAGCAAATGGACTTAGTAGATGTCTATAGGGTTCCAACCCACAAAATAAGAATATACATTCTTCTCAGTTGCACATGGGACATTCTCCAAAATAGACCATATACTGGCTCATAACATGCTTAAGTAAATGTAAAAGAACTGAAATTATCCCATGGATACTATCAGACCACAGAACAATAAAATTGGAAATCCATGCTAAAGGAAACCACAAGAACTTTATAAACACATGGAAATTAAACAGCACTCTACTGAACAATCAATGGTTCACAGAAGAAATTAAAGAAGAAATTAGACAGTTGTTATGGTTGAATGATAATGACAATACAACATACTGGAACTTGTAGGACACAATGAAATCAGTCTTAAAAGGGAAATTTATAGCAGTATATCAGGAAAACAGAGCAAGCTCATATAAACAACTTAATGTTGAATCTCAAACTTCTAGAAAAAGAAGAGCAGGCTAAACCAAGCACTCATACAAGGGAGGAAACAATAAAGATCAGAGCAGAAATTAACACACTGGAGACTAAAAACACAATACAAAGAATCAGTGAATTGAAGAATTGGTTTTTTGAAAGATTAAATAGACTCAAATCCATGCAATTAGGAATGAAAAGTGTGAAATCACAACAGACCCTGTATAAATCCAGAAAATCATCTATACCTCCTTTGAAAACTTGTGTTCAAAAAGATGGAAAATACAGAAGAAATTGACAGATTCCTAGATATATATGAATTGTGAAAGCTGAATCATAAAGATATAAAAATCCTAAATAATGCAATATCAATAAATTAAATTAAAGATGTAATTAAAAACCTATCAACAAAGAAAAGCCTAGGCCCTGATGGATTCAATGCTGAATTCTACATGAAATTTAGTGAAGACATTGCTTTTCAAACTCTTCAATGAAATTGAAAGGGAAGCAATACTCCCAAATTCATTCCTGGAAGCAAGCATTACTCTGATTCAAAAACCAGATAAAAACCCAACTAAGAAAGAGAATTCCAGGCCAATCTCCCTAATGAATATTGATGTAAAAATCCTCAATAAGATACTGGCAAACAGACTGCAGCAAATCATCAAAAAGATTGTACACCATGATTGAGTGGGATTCATTCCAAGCATTCAGGGATGGTTCAACATACATAAAACCATGATGTAATATATTGTATTAACAGAGCCAAGGACAAAATTACATGATCATCTCAATATCTACATAAAAAGCTTTTAACAAAGTCCAGCATTCATTCATGATAAAAACCCTACAGAAAATTGGAATAGTTGGTCTTTATCTAAATCTGATAAAAGCCATCTACAACAAACCAACAGCCAACATCATACTAAGGGACAAAAACTGAAAGCTTTTACTCTAAAATCAGGAGCAAGAAAAGAATGCCCACTGTCTCTACTCTTACTCAACAAAGTCCTGGAAACTTTAGCCAGAGCAATTAGACAAGAGAAAGAACTAAAGGAAATAAAGATCAGAAAAAAGATAGGAAGAAGTTAAACTATCATTATTGTCAGATGAGATGATACTCTACTTAGAAAACCCCAAAACTCTACCAAAAGTCTTCTAGATTTAAAAAGTAAATTCAGTAATGTACCTGGTTACAAAGTCAACACTCAAAAATCAATAGCCTACCTGTACACAAATAAAAACTCACTGAGAGAGAAATCAGGGAAACAATGCTTTTTATAATAACATCCCCAAAATGAAATATCTAGGAATCACACTAATAAAGGATATAAAAGACCTCTACTTTGAAAACTATAGTGCTCTAGAAAAGGAGATTGAAGAGGATATTAGATAATGGAGAGATATCCCGTGCTGTTGGGTAGGAAGAAACAATATAGTGAAAATAGCCATACTTCCAAAACTGTTACACAGATTCAATACAATCCCAATCAAAATTCCAATAGCATATCTTACAGAATTAGAGAAAATAATCCTAGAATTCATCTGGAATCAGAAGAGCCCTATAACAGCAAAGATGATCCTGGGCAACAAAGACAAGATGGGGCATCACAATCCCTGGCTTGAAATTATACTATAAAGCTGCTGTGATAAAAACAGTGTGGCACTGGCCAAAAAAAGAAAAAAAAAAGACCTGAAGATAAATGGAATAGATTAGAAGATGCAGAAACAATTGCAGACACACTTATCTTTGACAAAGGTGCCAAACATATTCACTAGAAGAAAGACAGACTCTTTAATAACAGGTGCTGGAAAAACTGGCTTTCTGTATGCTGAAGATTAAAACTGGACCTCTATCTTTCACCATGTACTAAGCTAAAATCAGAATGTATTAAAGATCTTAATATTGAAACAGAAGGATTAACTCTGCTGAAGATAGAGTAGGTAGAACTCTTGAAGACATTGGTGTAGGCAAAGATTTTATGAATAAAACCCAGATTGCACAGGATATATCACAAAGATTCAACAAACGAAATCTCATCCTACTGAAAAGCTTTTGCACAGCAAGAGAAATCACCAGCAGAGAGGAGAGACAGTGCACAATGTGGGGAGAAAATGTTTGCAGCTGTTTCTCAGTTTACCATCAAGAACATATAAAGAACTAAAAAAAATCAGCCCTCTCAGATTTAAAGACACAATCCAAAAATGGGCATTGAGATGAATACATACTTCTCAGAAGAAGTACAAACAAGTAAATATGTGGAAAAAATGTTCAACAGCACTGGTCATTCAAGAGATGAAAATTAAAGCAACACTGAGATTTAACCTCACCCCAGAGAAAATGGCTAATATTAAGAAATCCACCAATAGTAAATCCTGGAGGGGCTGTGGGGAAAACGAAACCCTTCTCCACTGTTGGTAGGAGTGTAGACTAGTGCAACTACTGTGGAAATCAGTGTGGAGAATCCTCAAAAAATTAGGATTGGAGGTCCCATTTGACCCAGCTATCCCCTTCTGGGTATCTTCCCAAGAGAATTAAAAACATCATACCACAGCGATGTATGTGCACCCATGTTTATAGCAGCACAGTTTGTAATAGCCAGATCTTGAAAAGAATCTAAATGCTCATCAACTGAGGAATGGAAAAAAAGATGTGGCATTTCTATACAATGGAGTACTATTTGGCCATAAAGAATGATAAACTGGACACTTTTATAGATAAATGGATGCACCTTGAAAACATACTTATTAGTGAAATAAATAAGACATGCATGTGTAACCATCATATTGTTTCATTAGTGTGACAAGCTGAAAGAAAAAACATGTATATATGTATGTATATAAAAAATAGTTGATAGTTTAAAAGAAGCATAATGGCCTCCTTTGTCATCCCACATCTCCTGTTCAGAAGCAAATTCAGCGCCTCCCTCACTGAACACCTCTATAGGTTCTGCCTTTCTTTCTACTCCTTATTCCAGTATTTTTGTCTCAGCCAAAGCAATGGCTCAAATCACATCTGCCTTTACTGTAACTAACCCACTGTGAGCCATTTTGAGTTGAATTTTGGATATCTTAAGGAATTTTTGATGTGCTATAAGGTTTGGGTTTTTGCATGTGGATATCCAGTTGTTCTGGTATTTTTATTGAGGGTACAATCTTTTCTCCACTTAATTGCTTCTGCATCTTTGCCAGAAATCAATTGTATGTTGTGTGGGTATCTATTTTGGGACTTCATAACGGTACCTTGGTGGATTGTCTATCTTGACATCAATGCCATTTTGTCCTGATTGGTGTAACTTTGTGATAAGTTGTGGGACAGAGGAGGGCTGGAGTTCTAATTTCATTCCTTAATCAAAGTTGTTTAGATTATTCTGAGTCTTTTGTATTTCTACAGAAATGTAAGAATCAAATGTTAATTTTTTTAAAAAACAATGTTGGCATTTTGATAAGGGATTGTGCTTTTTGATCTTTATTATTTACTTCTATTTGTTTTTGGCTTTCTTTTGGCTTTTATTTCTAATTTCTTAAGGAAAGAAATGAGGATATTTTGTAACTTTTTTCTTTTCTAATTAATGTACTTGGTGCTGAAAAATGACTGTACATTTTGTATTGTATAAATGAGATACACTTGTACATTAGGTAACAAGTGAGCTAGATACTTTTGGGGAAAGGATAAACTAAATTAGATTAAGTTTTGATTGCTATGGGATTATCCCATGCTGAGTCAGGTTAGGAAAGTAATTACCAGCAACAAATATAACAGAGGTGGGTAAGGTTCACTGAGCTTGCTTCACTCTGTCAGCAAACAGACCTCCTAGGAAATCAACCTCAGTCCTCAGGTCCCAGCAGATCAAAGGTCATTATGCCATTCAAGAAGATATTTTAAAGCTAAGGAGATAGAAGAGGTTGTGCAGCCATGGAATGCTTCACACAAAAGAAAAATTAGGAAACCTCCTCTCCAAATGATGAGAATGATGTGCATTACTAGAGAGAACACAGGTGGGGTGTGGGGGAGTGTGCCTGTAATACAGCATTCAGTGACTGAGGCCAGAGGGTTGAGTGTTCCAGGATGAGCCTGGGCTGCACAGGGAGAATTTGTCTCAAAAGCTTATTTAGGAACCAGACTCACCTGAGAGCTTCTACAACATGTGGTAACAGTAATAAACCTCAGTCACTGTATTTAAAAAGTTGGACGAGTGGCATTACTTCGTATGTTTATAAACCTCATGTCACTAGATGATATCAGGACTTTTGTACCTGATTCTAGATTTAATCAAAATTGTTCTTGGCTAAAGTACATGGGAAAAATTCAGCTTCATTTACTTGACAAAGGAGTATTTGACATCTTTTTCAGATAATTAATGATACTCTTTGATATGGCAAACTGGACAAGTTGGATTTAGAGTTGGTTGTTGAATAACTGGATATCACATCAATGACCTTTCCACTTGCTGGTATATTAAAATCTAGTGATCTGTCATAGCATGAGAGAATGACTCAATTTTGACTGAATTTTCAGATTTTCTGCATCTTGACATTTCATGCTATTTTTTTTTTTTTAATCAGTACCAGGGATCGAACTCATGACTGCCTGCTTGCAAGGCAGGCGCTTATGCTGCTGAGCTAAATCCCTAGCCCTCATGCTATTTTTAAAAATCATGTTAATATTACTATCTCATCAAAAAAAGTGCACAAGGACCCTAAAATTCTAACACTCTCTTGAAGTTAAAATGTTATCATAGGCAATGAACACTGTAAGTCCCCCAGCCTGCATAACCTCACTTTTTATTGTCTGGGATAAACTGAAATAAGATGAAGCCACCATGAGGATGTCTTCTATATGTTTGTGACACAAAACTTTGAACACTTCAAGCTCTCATTTTGCCTACTGTTTCACTTTTTAAATGTACTCTAACTGGAAAACTAGTTTGCATTTCAGCATAGACTTAAATGTGAAGTTGGCTCATTCCATTCTGCTCTAGGAAACTACAGTTTTCTCAGTGCTACCATCAAAGGCAAGGTCAGAAATTTATTTTGGCTGCCATTGTGAGGTATGGGATGAGGACTGAGGTGTGGTACCCTTGAATCCCTGGAGGAACCTTGTGTTAGTGTCTTCTTGTTGCTCTATCAAAAATCCACACATTTAATGGCTTAACATAACTTTTTTTCCTTACAGGTCTGTAGTTTAGAGGTCTAAAATCTAGGTGTTGACAGGGCTGTATCCTGCTGGAAGAGTTAGAACCAAGCCTTTTCTGGTTCCTGGATATCACTAGCATTCCTTGGGCTGTGTCTCTTTCTCCTTCCTCAAAGCCACAAGAGCAGGATCGTCTCTTTGACTTTATCCATTCACATTATAGGGGCCTTGTGATTTTATCAGACCCATATGAAAAGATACAGGATAATCTCTACATGACACGAATTTTAGTCATGCCTATACCACACTCATGTGATTTGTTTTCAGTGGCTTCTGGGAATTGAACCTGGGCCTTCCTACTGAGCTGTAACCCCAGTCCCATTTATTATTATCATGATAATTTTCTGAGACATAAAATGGTGGCTAAATTTCCCCAGCCAAGTTTGAATTTGTGGTTCTCCTACCTCAGTCTCTCAGAGTATCCATTATCCTATGAAAGAACATATTTTAAATTCTGGGAATTAGGCCCTACACATGGTTAGGAGGCAGTTATTCAGGAAGCTATAGGCCCATAGTCTGGGGCAAGTTATAATTCTCCTGAAGCTTTTAGAAAACAATATAAATATGTACCTAATTATTTGATTTCTCAACTTAGTAACTTCCTTTTTAAATAAAAAGACCATGTTCACTATGGATAAGTGATCTTCCCCTTTGTAATTTCCTTATTTCTTAATCATTAAAAAAGAGACATGAGTGGATTTCTCAATTTATGAACTTCATCAGTCATTGAACAAACAGACCACACTCACCATGGATAGCTCCATAGCTTATGTCTAGATGTCCCCCCAAAGCCTTATGTGCTCATGTGGGGCTTTGGGATGTGAGTGGGTCATGGGGTGTGACATTCTTCAGTGTGGGTTAGTCCCGTGCAGTTTGGGTGAGGAAGCTGAGTCACAAGGGGCATGGCCTGGAAAGGGATGCCACCCCCTCTCCTCCTGTGACCTCACTCTGCTTCCAGACTGCTATGCCTCTCTGCCATGCCACTCTCCCCTGGAGCCAGCCAACGAGGAGCAACTGTGAGCAAAAATAAACCTTTCCTCCTTTAACTTGTGGGTACCAGGTATCATGTCTCAGCAACAAGGAAGTAACTAGGACAGGCAGGAAGAGTTAAGAGAGGGCAAAGGAAAAGCTCTATTTCCTCCAACCTGGCAGTTTTTCTGCTGATTGTAGATGTGATGTGAAGGTTAAACCTAAATGTGAGTGCTGGGGATTTAGCTCAGTGGCACAAGTGCCTGCCTCACTAGTGCACCATCATGAGTTTGATCCCTGGTACCAAAAAACATAAAAATAAATGTGATAATTGGTCTCAACAGTCATGCTGGTTGGATTGAGAGATGCTTAGGACATAAGTAAACACACTGGTGAGTGTGTTTGGGCATTCTCTGCGAGTGTTTCCACAGACACCCACCATGTAGGTCAGTGAACTGAGGGAGAGGTCCACCCTGAATGTGGGGGAACAGTCAAACAGGCTAGAGGCCTGGGGGCCATGAGCCAGGAGGAACAAACCAGACACGGTGTGGTCTCTCCCTCTCTGTGTTTTCTGGGTGCCAGGAAGTGAGTGCTGCTTCACCTCACCTCTTCCAGAATGTTCTGCCTTACCACAGGCCTGTAACAGTGAAGCCAGCTGACCTTTGACTGAAACTTGTGAAATCACAAGCCAGAATAACCTTTTTCACCTTTTGTTTTTCTCAGATATTTTGTCACAGTAGCAGAAAGCTGAACAAAAATGTAAATGAAACTACAAGGCATTTGGAATGAAAACCACATTTTTTTCCCTTCTATAACTACAAGAGGACAATTGGGAAAATACAAAGAATTTCAATTTTAATTATTAGTGAGATAATATTCACAGTTATTTCTTGTTATACAAGAAATATTTCATTTAGCAAGTTGTTTCTTGTCATGTAAACATAAATATTTCACTTAGTAATATACTATTTTGTATATATCATTTATATCATTAGATGCATATATAACTTTCTGTTCTCACTAAAACTTATGTTTAGATGTATTTATTATTAAAATGTATCCATGAAGACAGAATTTTGTCGTGTTAAATTTAAATCATGGAAAGCCGCCAAAACAGTGCAATGTCATTTTTAAATAGTAATAGGTTAATCAAATTTTGTCAAATCATAAGTATCACACATTCATAATGGTTTTATGTGACAATTACCAAATTATTTTGTAGACAAGAGAACTTTTACTTCCTCTTCAACTAGATCCTGTATTTTGCAACTACCTGCCTGTGATTAGGAAAAAGGAGTAGGGTCTACTAGTTCCACCAGTTTTTTGGATTGAAACACAAAGTGATTTCCTCACTCTTTGTGGGGGTGGGGGGCGGGTATTGGGAATCAAACTCACGACTTTGCACTTACCTACTGAGCTATATTCCCAGTCCCTTTTGTCACTTTTTGTCACTGCATATTTTTATCTACAGGTTTGCACCCAAGCCATGACCTTGAATATTCTCAGACATTAATAAACGTGTTTAGGTTGTTACCAGAGTTACCAAATGATGATAGATACTAGCCTTCATTTTGAGACAAATTCCCTAAAATTTCATCTGAACTTCATACATTGACCTTGCAAACATCCCTAGGTAGAATATCTCTTGCCTTTTTGTCTGTTGCAAGAAAGTTGAATCCCACTCTGTATATAAGTTCACCAGTAATTGGTTCACACTGATCACCCTGGGTTTTAGATCTTCGTTCTTTAGAATTCTAATTGGCTCTTTCTAGGTTGTTTTGGTCAGTCTAAGTAGCAAGTTGCTTAAGACTCATCTTGTATAACCTGCACTCATCAGAAATTAGACTGACTTGTTATCTATCAAAGCAGGACTGCAAAATTTCTAAACAGGTCAATTACAGGTTGTTGGTTTACTCTGAACTAGATAATCTTAAATGTGACTCATAATTTTAAAGAAATAGAAAATGAACCCACTATGGACATTAGTTGAGACATCTCAATCCGCTTTTTCACAGGAAGTGAGAAACTATCCCACCTAGTCTGCATTTCTGGGTTACTGTACACCCTGCTTTCCAGCTGGCGCTTATGAAGCCATATGCAGGTTAGAAAGCTGGTGAGAGTTAAGCAAGTTATGAGGCCAAGACAAGAGGTTTTATCCTTATTTGTGAATGACAGAGCCCCAAAACCAGGGCTGGGAGGTTTTTAATATGCATATTTTAGAAAGAGAGGAGTAGGTATACAATTAAAATGCATTTGACACACCAAGAGAAGATGAAAGTAAAAGAAATAGGCAAGAGTCTTTCAAGGAAAGAAACCAGTTGAATTTACTGAAAAGTGATTTGTGCCTTTTGTGGTGATTGGAGCTATGATATTCAAAGACACATACAGTCTTTGAAATGTTATCAAAACACAAAGGATTTTAACAAAATCAACTTCCAGATTTTCATCTTACATTAATTGTTCACTAAAAATCTTAATATAGAGTACTTCTTACCCCAAATGTTACTATGATTCATTTTTGTAGGGCACAAAAATAACCAAATGATGATCAAAAGGATCATTTACAAGTGTGTTTTGAGGGAAGAGTCCTTTGGTACATAATTAAATCACCTTACTCCATCAGGACTTTCACTTTTCAGTCATGTATGCATTTTGTTAGTAAAATTTAATCTCTATGAGATAGTTTAGTGACATGAGTTGTTTAAAATATTGCTGAAATATTGTCCAAGATTACCACATTTAAGACATATATCTGATTTTAAAAAACCTGTGGATATATAAGAGATTTCAAATTTCTTTTGTGATATCCAGTAATACAAACACAGCTGTGCAAATGTGCAATAAAATATTTAATTTTATAATATCTTATAAAATGCTTAATATTTTCTACTTCCTGTTAGAAAAAAACCACTTTCAAATGAATGACACCAGTGGAAAATCAATAAGAATTATGTGAGCAAGGAGTTTAGAACATAGGACCTGCACATGCATGCCTTTTTATTAAGCACTTATATTTTGGTAAATTCATTAATGATGTTTACATTTAGGCTTATGATACTCCTTTTTTTTCCCTCTGAATATTTTTCTTTTCTTCCTATAAAATCAGCAAAACAACCATGTGGTTATTTTGGTTTCACCATCTGTATATTAGAGACAGGTTCTCTTTACAGTAGACTGTAACACAGGTAAGGGGTGATGTGTCCAAAGGGCTCTCTTGGGGCTCGTTACAGTTTGCATGCATTGTGTCTCCCAGAAGCTCATGTGTTGAAGGCTTGGTTCTCTCTGCAGCACTGTTCAGAGGCAGGGCTTTGGGAAGAGATTAGACCCTGTGGACTATAATTTATTCAACCCTTTGATAGATTCTTACTTGAATGGTATTATTGGGAAGAGTTGGCAAATGAAGATCTGGGGCCTTGTTGAACAGATTGGATCAAGGGTGTGGGGACTGCATCTTGTCCCCACCTCATTTCCCTCCATCTTGGTCTTGCTCTTTTTCTGTCTATGATGAGGTGAGCAGCTTTCCTCTGCCACCCACCTGTACACAGCGTTTATTTCCACCACAGGCCCTAAGTAAGGTTGTAGAGCAGCTGGACCATGCACTAAAACCTCTGGGATAGTGAGCCAAAGTAAACCTTCCCTCTTTGGGGCTTTCTTATTATTCCGTCACAAGGACAGAAACCTGCAAAAGCCAGAACATGCCTTATACCTAACAAGCATGGAGACAGTCACCAATTAAATGGAAACACATCTCAGAATTAAATATTTTTGTAAAGTTTTATTAAAAGAAGATCAATACTTCAATAAAATTTTGCTACTTTAAGCACAGAGAATTAGATTCTGGCTTTATAACAATGTATTAATATTCAAGTTCTAGAAAAACTTAGTAAATTTTCTTCTAATTGCAGCAGCATGAATATTCCAAAATTTTCTTTTATTACTTTCCATTCTTGTTGTGTTCTTGATTCACCAACCAAAATCAAAGATCCTTGAAGCAATCACAGATTCTGTTAATATTCATCTGAAATGGGAAATTTGGGTCCTGAGAAAACCTAAAAAGGTAAAGATAGAGTCTTGGCTTATTAATTTTTATAGGCTAGGTAAAGAATGGTTCTGTTTGACTAACATGAAAATTAATATGATCTTATTTTTGAGATGGTACTAACCTAACTCAAGACCTGAGTTTGATAGAATGGGACTTATGATGTAAGCAATAGAAACATGAGAAACCTTGAGATGTAAGATCTATAAGATCTGATGAATAATCAGATGTAGAAAGTGAGGTTTGAGCTACAATACTGACATTTGAGGAGTATATGCAGAAAGAAATGTTTAAAGCTTTAAGTTCAGGCCTATTAAGTTTGAACTGTGGGAATAATACATGGAGTTGCTCATCAGGCTATTGGAAACCTAGTGGAAATTTAGAGGCGACTCTCCCAGAGAGTGCAGAACCACACAGTTCCAGTGTACCTCTTTCTGAAGAGCTGCAATCACAAGTCTGCCCTCTGTGAGAAGTGCTGCCCCCAATAAGTCCAGGCAAGACAGGGCTTTTCTTCCTGAGGTTTTGTGGAGCAAAACCCCAAAGCGCGTTAAGAGTCAGCACATGCCATGAAAAATTTATTCTGAAGCTTTAAGTCTTCCTATTCATTTCACTGCACAGTTCTGGTCTCTCATACCAATTACCCCCTTTTTTCTTGCTTCCTTCGCTCTCTCAGAGTGGGGATGCCTGTTCTATGCCTATCCCAACACTGTATGTCAGAACTAGATAACTCATTTTGATTTCACAAGCTTGTAGTTGTGATGGGATTAATCAGACTTTCAGTCTCACTGATACTGAGTCAGATGAAATCCTGCACTTTTGGTTTTTGAATTAGTTCTGCAAAGAGTTAAGACTCAGGGGCCACTGGGATAGAATCAGTGTGTTCTGTACATAATCACGAAACAGGGGCTGGGCAGAGTGTCTTGCTTTGATATGGCCTCCAAAATTCATATGTCAGAAAGTCAGTCCTCAAAATCATGTTCATGGTGTTTAGAAGTATAGACCTGAGGACACAGCTAAGTTTAGATGAGGGAATCAAGATACTGTCCATGGTAGGAACTATGGAATTATGAGAGGAAGAAAGACCTGTATTGATGTGTTTCCACTCTCTTAACTACATCTCTTCTACCTGCAAAAAGGCCCTCACCAGATATGGTCTGTGGTGAGATCTGCAAGGAGAAAACATAGAGTAGAAGAACAGCCTTGAGGATGGTGCCTCAGCCTTAAACTGTACCCTGCTCACACTCAGTTACACAGAGCTCTAAGCCTTCAGACAAGTTTCTAATCTCAGGTCTGCAAAATAAAAATGCTTTTAAGCTACTTTCGTCAATCAAAGGACAGTCTTCTGTGGCGTATAATAAAATGAATTTCTCCATTGTCCTGCTCCCATAGGTCTACTTACACAGCAGCTGGAAAATCGCACACATTTCTGTTTAGGCCATCTAGAGTTTTCTTATCATCCCATGTCAAATGGAAGTCAAAAACCTACCAAAAACATGAAAGATCAGTTTCCCTGATGAATTGCTGTTCCTACTATTTTCTCTGCATGAATTTACAAATGCACATAGAAAGTCACATAGGATTTATGAGACAGTCATCATGAACTTGGGGTTCATTAGGTGGCTAAGGTCGCAGGAGTCTATCCATTCAGACAGGTGAAATCCGCATGTCGAGTCTTCCCTCAGAAACTCTTTTTGGGTGGCTGTGATCATAACAAAAGTATACTAAAGACTGTTTAAGTCTCATCTGAGCTAATTCCTTCATTTCACAGTTTGCTTTGGTATGGATGTAGCTCATCCATTTCAAAAAAAAACTCATTGAAATTTCCTCTCTGGTGTAACAGTGTTGAGACCTCCAAGAGGAGTTGAAGCGGTGTTCGTAAGGAACTCAAGAAGTGATCGATGTCACCCTCATGAGATCAGGTTAACTCTTCAGGCAATGGACAGTTTCTCCTCTTATGCCTAAATCAGTCCTTGAGTGAGCAGGCTATTACTATGTGATCATGCCCTGATTCACTGCTCCAGCCTCCATAACTGTGAACTGAGTGAACTTTTCCTTTATAATCTTTGCAGTTTCTGATATTGTTAGAGCAAAACATAAAGAATTAACATACAGCTAAAGAAATCAAGTGATGATTTACTCAAGATCATACCACAGAGGCAAAATCAGAATTTGGGGCCCAACTGACCCTCTGGTTAGGACTCCTTTGAACGCTATACCTCCTTCCTTGCAGGAACTTGGGATAAAGGTTAAATGCAGTGCTTGTAAGCATAGAGAACAAAGGAAATAGCACACTGTCAGGCCCAGCCCGCACTGCACCTGAAAGTTCTCCTGGAGTCTCTCCTTACTGAAGCTCTTGGCCAGAGCCACCACTCCCTGCTGCAGCGGGTAGCACAGAGCAACCTTGGCTGGGTGTGCCTGTGCTTCTGAGCCAGGCCCACTAGTGCAGGGTCCTCCAGGAGAACTGGATTGTCCTTGTTCACCCTGTGAGGAGAAGCAGAGTGCTAGCTAATGTGGGGAGATGCTGGCCGGAGAAGCACTTGAAACAAGTCCAAAATGGAAGGAATGGTGGTTTCCACTGTGCTGGAATGCCGGGTTAAAGTTTGGAGCAAATCTACCAGACAGCAATCAGCAGAATTAAAAGCGAGTTATCCTCAGAGATGTTTGCTCTGGCCACTGTGCCCTCCTACCTTCTGATAAGCTTCCTGCTTGGTAAGATTGCTCAAACTAGATCCACACAACAAACTATTCCATGCCTTCTCTGACCCTGACTAAAATTCCTGTCTGAATGTTGCAATTGCTTTACTTCATCTCTGCTCTCATGTCCTTGAGCTACAAATAAATAACTACAGAGGGCTCAGCTCATTGCTGCATCCCAAGGCTTTCTAATCTGGAGAAGCAGCTTTTCCAGGGCTCCTGCTGTTGGAACCTTGTTTCCTCTCAGAGTCATGGCTTCATCCTTTCTGCACACTGCAACCACCTGAGACTGAATATCCATTTTTTTTTCAGAGATATTCATTCAGACTAAGGACATCTAATCCTCTAAAACTGCTGTATTAGGCTCTGACTATCTTAATATCTGTGTTAATATACCCAAAGAAGAAGAGTAAAGGGAAGGAATGGAGAGGGACACACCTAGGTACTTTTCTTATTTTTTAAGCATTTCTGAGAAATTTACTAGAGGACTAAATACATCAAGAAGACAAAATATTGCCCCAAGTAAAACCCAGTGACCACTTTCATAATAAATTACTTTTGCATGAGCATTTGTTATTTCAAAAATGGTTTCAATATCATCATCATTAAGTAGTGTTTCACTGTGACCTTATAGTGTTAGGTAAAGGTACACCAGAATGACATGTTCCTACTCTGTAATTTTTCCCAAACCATTAAGCGATAGTTTCCAAAGGCCACATGATCCATGATTAACATCACTTCATAAATATTGTTACCATTCCTTGCCTGTGTTAGACCCCAAGACAGCATATCCAATCATGACAATGTCCTTGGACTTGCAGAATTCCAGCAGTTTGCTCTGGTTGAGATAAGGATGACACTCTACCTGCAGAATGTCAAGCAGAAATGTTAGATAAACATGTCATAAATTATAAGTCAGGAAAAGTTTTAGTGCCACTACATTCACACATTATTAGTGAGAGGGTTCTGTTCTATCAAAAGGATTTAATGGTGCTATGACCTCACTTTTTTATTTTTCTCATTTCGGTGAATATGAAGAAGATATTAGGACACTTTTCCTGAACATTTTCGTTTTGTTTTTTGAGACAAGGTCTCACTACGTAGCTTAGGCTGGCCTTGAACTGTATAGTTTGGGCTGGCCTTGGACTTGTGGCAACCCTCCTGCTTCAGCCCCGAGTGCGTACAGATGTGCAGCGCTGGCTTGCCCTGGATTTTAAATGTTTATTTTCAGTTCCCTTTTCTGAATGATGTGTGGACCAGACCACCACCTTCAGCATAAAGTGAGTGTTCCAGGGGCCAGGACTGCAGAAAGCAAGAAGGGCAAACACATTTCTGAAAATAATGAAGTTAATTTTTATTTTTAAGATTGATTTTAAAGTTAAAGAAAAATTAAAGAGAAAGTGCTGTACAGGCAGTTTTCACACACTTGTCCTCCAGCCTACTCACAGCCTTGCTTTTTCCTAGGATTTACAGTGTATTGGTATGGTACTTTCCTCCCAACTGATCAACCACATATAGATACAATATTGTACAACTTACTCCCTTCACTGTGCAATGTCTGGGTTTTGGCAATGTTTAACCACACATATCCACCATGTCCATGCCGTGCATTTAATTTCACTGCAGTAACAGTCCCTGTACTTTATCTTTTTATCCCTCTTTTTCTCTCCCTCACTCTCTGGGAACCCTTGGTTTTTACTTTTTTCTTTTCCTTTTGAGTAGTTTTAGGTTTACTGAAAATAAAATTGAGTGACAGCTTGAGAGTTATTATACTCACCCTTGCTCCTTTCCCATTCTCCCCATGAGTAACACCTCACAACACTATTTATTAAAACTGGCAAACCAGTATAGACACATTAAGTAAGGCCATAAGCTTACACTGAGGAACATCCCATGTGTTGTACATTCTATAGATGCTGACAAACAGATAATGGCACATATCTACCATGCTGGACCTGTAAAACAATAGCTAAATTGCCCTAAAAAATCCCTTGCTTATTCCAACAGAGCCTGTCGGGAAGGCCCTGCATCAGGACGGGCTGACTTAACCTCTGAGTAAGCTAAGTTTCTTTGTAACTACTGTGTGTGTGTGTGTGTGTGTGTGTGTGTGTGTGTGTGTGTGCGCGCTACCTCAGTCATGAACACTGCAGATTAGGAAAGGTCATTTTATCTGATTCAGAGGCTGAAAGTAACTTTACTGCTGCAACACGTCACCCGAACTAATTTTTCCAAATTAACTACTTGCTATATAACCTGCCCACCAGGTGATTGTTCTCAGTTTGGCCAAACTCCACTCACACTTCAGGTCTAGGATAACATTAGACACATCTCTTTAATTTTTAAAATCAATTACAGCAGTCAAAACACATTATATTCATGATGCCGAAAGAGGCAGCAAAACTCCCAGGAGATGCCCTAAGGGAACATTTTCTTTAGAACTTCTACTTGTCCTTTTCAGTCAAAAGGAAAAATAAGCCACAATGTTGAATAAAAACACTATGATCCCCGCTGAGCACATATGACCATCTAGGGCAGTGTGAACCCCAAACCATGCGTCATCTATCATGGCTAGGCCCCCATGAATCTATTCTTTCACAGTTTCCTGGACATGCAGTGAACATTTTCCTGTTGAAGAGGTTTGTATTAATATGGGGAATGTTTTTACTTTAAATTTTTTTATGGTGGTAAAATATTCATACATAAATTTTGCCACAGTAAGCATTTTAACTGCACCACTCAGAGAGAGTAAGTACACTCACACTGTTACACCTCTGTCATCCATCTTCCAAGTGGCGTATTATAAAAAGTCATTGTTAATAAGTTTGGTAAAGTGTTTGCATCATTGGAGGCTCAGTGGTTATCTTGTGGCATGAACCTTACATATACTGTTAGACAAAGATGAATCACTTATGTTTTTTACATGTTTTTTTTTTTTACACGTTTGAATTTCTTGAGCTTTTAAGTGACTAAAGTGCTTGTTCATTTGTTGTCTTTAAACGAACCCTGTAAGAACCAATAGATTATACCCCAACCTGCTCCTACATTTTTAAAAAAGTAGATGCCCTGTTTTCTTAAAAAATCGGAAATACATACTGATCTTTTGAAACATCATATGTTCAAAGGTAAAATAAATGAAAAGGATTGTCATTGGTGGCTTTGCCTGGTCAATGAATAAGAAAGCTCAATATCAGGAGAGGAGGTTCAGGAAGCCTGAGAGCACTCACCTGGTTGCAGACAGGCTTGTACTTGAGGCCTGGCTTGCTCAGGATCGTCTCCAGCTGCCTGCGGTTGAAGTTGGACACCCCGATGGACTTGGCCAGTCCTGCATCCTTACACTTCTCCATGGCCTGGAGAAAAAGGGGTGTAAGGAATAATTGAGAGAACAGGTTAGAGAAGGATAATAAATGTGAGTATTCTAGGATAGGGCTGAAGGGAGAGGTGGGAGACATAAAATCCTGTAAGGTGCAGATGTCAATAAATAAGGCAGAAATTGACTAAGTGAGAAAAAATGACAAGCAGTGCAAAAGAAGATAACATAAAGAATGTAAGTGGCCAAAATGCCAGTAAGGGAGCAAGAATGGTCTTTCCAATCTTCAGTGAATGGTAAGAAACAGTTGATTGAGTCATGGGAAAATAAGCACCACGTAGACAGGAAGTGAGCCAGTCAGAGTCCAGATGATGGCAATCCACTGGCCAGACTGGACACTCCAGGTGTGTGGCTTTCATTTCCTGCCAGCACCTGCCTCCCTGGTGCTGTCCCGCCACATGTGCTGCCAGCTCTCCCTGAAGGACACTAGCGTCATTGCTACCTGAAATGATTCGCCTTGACTTTCTGCTCCTGTCATGCGCAACTCACAGAATCAACTCCCCCATCCGTGCCAGTCTTCGTTCAAATGTTACTTTTTTTTCCTTTTTGGGGGCTTTGATAAATATGTTTTTTCACCTTATTTTATTTTAAAAAGAAAAACAGAAAAAAAAAGGGTAGAAATTATACAGAATTTCAAAAAAGAAAAAATAGGGAATTAACACTAGTTAATATATTGCATATTGTTATCTCAGAACTAGTTGTTTAGGCTGCAAAATCTAGACACAAAAGTGATCAGTCAAACCATGACAGCACAAACTGTTCTTTTTGATGAGCTGAGAGAGATTAGTGGTATACTTATCTATCTAGCATGCACATATATACATACATTTATATGTGTTTACCAACAAACATATAACCTTTTCCTTTCTTCCTTTTTCCTTTTCCCTATCCCAGTAGTTCTGTTCTTTTACGCACTTTCTTTCTCTTTCATTCTTACAATATCTATTGTATATTTTGGATTTTATTACTCTTTCATATTTTTATTATTTTTTATACTAGGGAGACAATATTATCATATTGTCATATTATAAATTTGAGTTTATTTCACTTATCAGTATCAGTATGGTCTCAAGTTGCTTCCATTTACCTATAAAAGCCTGAAGATTATCCATTTTTATTGCTGAGTAATACTCCATTGTATAAAAATACCACATCTTTTTTATCCATTCTGCAATTGATGAGCATTTTGGTTGTTTCCAAGATTTAGCTATTACAAATTGTGCTGCTATAAACATGTATGCACATATATCACTGTGGCATGATATTTCAGTTTTTCTGGGAAAATATCCAGAAGGAGAGTAGTTAGATTAAATGGGACTTCTAATCCTAGTTTTTTAAGGAACCTCCACACTGATTTCCACAGTGGTTGCACCAGCCTACACTCCCACCAGCAGTGGAGAAGTGTTACTTTTTCCCTGCAGCCTCACCAACATTTGATATTGTAGTAATACTTCACTTCAGGAATGAGTTAGGAAGAATTGCTTCACTTTCAATTTCATTGAAAAGTCTGAGGACCATTGGCATTAAATCTTCTCTAAACTTAAAGTATTTATGTGTAAACCTAATTTTCTTTGTTGGTAAGTTTTCAATCACTTTTTCAATTTCAGTGGCTGATACTGAGTTATTCAAAATTCTTATATCTTCTTGATTCATCTTTGATAACTCATACATTTCTAGAAATCTGCCCATTTCCTCTCTTTTTCCATCTTATGTGAGTAAAGATTTTCAAAGTAGGTATTCATGATCTTCTGAATTTCCATAGCATGTGTAGTAATTTCACCCTTTTAATTCCTTATTGCATGAATTTGAGGTTTGTTTTTTCTTTCTTTTTCTTGATAAGGTTGGGTACAGATTTAACAATTTTATTTATTCACTCAAAGAACCAGCTCTTTCATTAATTTTTGTATTGTTTTCTTAGTCTCAATTACATTATTTCTACTCTGATCTTTATAATTTTCTCTCTTCTTTGAGCTTTGGTCTTGATTTTCTCTTCTTTTTGTAGAAGTTTGAGATGTAATACTAGATTATTTATTTGTGTCATCCTGTTTTCCTGCTATAACAACTCATTGCTTATTGCAATGAATTGTATATTTTCTTCTAAGGACCACTTTCATTGCACCCCACAGGTTTCAGTATATTGTATCTGCATTTTCATTGAATTGTAGGTATTGTTTAATTTCTTCTTTAATTTCACCTGTAGCCCATTGTTTGTACAAGACAGTGTTATTTAGCTTCCATATGTTTATGTAGGTTTTACAATTTCTTGTGCCACTAATTTCCAATTTCAGTGCACTAAGGTCAGATAATATGCATGGGATAATTTTAACCCCCTTGCATTTATTTACAAATATTCTATGGGCCAATATATGGTATATTTTAGATAATTCCCATGCACAGTTGAGAAGAATGTGTATTCTGATGTGGTTGAGTGGAACACTCTGTAAACATCTACTAAGTCCATTTGCTCACAGGTTTGATTCAGTTATGTTATTTTTTTGTTGGTTTAGCTGATCTATCTCTTTGTAACAATGAGATATTAAGGTTCCAACTACAACTGTGTTATAGCATATTTGGTTTTTCATGTCTATTATTATTTGTCTTATATAGTTGGGTGCTCTTGTATTTGATGCATGTATATTTATGATTGTTAACTCTTCCTCTTGAACTATTCCTCAAGCAAATATGTAGTGACCTTCTTTATCTCTTTTGATCATTCTAGTATGAAGTTTACATTGTCTACAAACAGAATAGCTACCCTTGCTTTTTTCTCAGTTCCTGTTGAATGGAATACTGTTTTCTATCCTTTGACTTTTAGTCTATGAGTTTCATTTTGAGTCAGATGTGTTTCTTGTATACAGCACATATTGTTGGATCCTGATTCTTGATCATTCTATCAATTGATTTCTTCTAATTGAATTGAGGCCATTTACATTGATGGATATAACTGATATGTACTGGCTCAACTTTGTCATGTTATTTTCCTGCTGTTGATTTTCTGCTTTTCTCCCTTATTTAATTGCTTGTCCTACCTGGTGGTTTCTTTCTGTTCTGGAAATTGTAGTCATTTTTATCTCTATCTAGTATGTCATTCAGTACTCTTTCTAAGGTTGGTTCTGTGGACATGAATTTCTTCACATGTTCTTTGTCATGAAAATATCTCATTTCTCCATTAATTTTCAAAGACAGCTCTTTCAGTGTATATCAATCTGGGTTGAAAGTTGTTTTCTTTCAGGGCTTAAAACACTGTACTTCAAGCTTATCTTGACTTCAGGGTTTGTGCTAAGAAGTCAGCTGTGATTCTAGTAGGTTTTCCTTGGTAGGTGAGTTGTGTCTTTTTTCTAGCATCTTTTATTATTCTGTTTTATGCTGAATTTCTAGGATCTTAATTATTATATGCCTGGGTGTAGGTTTATTTTGGTTATGACTGTTTGGCATTTTATATGCCTCACTTATCTGTGTGTCTGATTTTTTTCCTAGGTTTGGGAAATTTTCTGCTATTACTTAAGAAAATAGTTTACCAATGTCATTTGCATTGACACCTGCATCTTCATTGATTTCAAGAGAATTTTTTATTTCCTGGATACTTCTTTGAATCTGTTTCATGCATTCTACTTCTTTTCTGTATTGTTCATTCAAGGTTTCTATAATCTTCCTATACTCATGTACTTTTTTATCTACATCATCTCTAGCTATGCTGAGCAACTCCTTTATCAAGGCTGCCATTTCTTTCTTTACATGAGAGATTATTTCTAATCTGATTTCCTCTGTAGCTTCATGGATTTATTTATTTCATTACTATCTATCTTTTCAGAAATTTCAGGTGTCTGAGTTCTAATGTCCTCTATTTCAATGTCTCCTGTACTTGTTCTTGATGGACTACACAGTTGAGATTGCATTTTGCTTTTTCATTTTGTCATTCTCAACTCTTGGGTTAGTCTTTTGGTCTTTTCAATCCCACTAGTCTCAACTGTCCATTGTGTGTCTTAGGGTCCTACTGTGTGGCTGATGTTTGTCCAATTGCTGGGTCCCACAATGAAAGGGAGGGGGACAGTTGCCTGAATTCCTGCTGCAGGGCCTGTTGGCTGAGTCCTATATTCTTCCTAGGCTGATTAGCCTAGAAGTATTGACATGAGTTAACCCTTAGTTCCTATGGTTACTATGGCTTCAGGCTATTCCATGCCACCAGATCTACCTGGCTATAGTGTGAACCTCAGCTGTCAGCCTACTGTGTCACTGGGGTTATTGTAGGCCCTTCTGATTACCTCCGGGTGGGGGGGTGCTTATCAGCACTCTTCTCAACCCATCTGGTGTTCTCTACATGGAAGAAGGGCTCACTCACACCCTTGCCAGACTTGCCAGGGTCCTATACCTGGGGAGGAGTTCACTTCTGCTCCTGTTTACCCAGTGAAGTCCTCTATTTGAGGTAGAAACTCACCACTCTGTCATAAGTCTGCTTAGGTCTGCTATGTAGGTGAGAGGTTGCTGAGGCTCCCTCCAGCCCACCAAGGTTCTGCAGGTGGTGAAAGGGGTTGCTACTTGTC
>PVLA01012177.1:0-46746 GCA_004027455.1 Hydrochoerus hydrochaeris
AGAAACAGAAAGGGTGAAAAAGAAAAGGGGGGGGGTGAGACAGGAAAGAAGCAGGAAAGAGCCAGCAACCAACAAGGAGCAGACAGACAAATCTAGAGCACCTGAGGGAAAGAATTTTCTCGCTAAAGGAAAAAAAGGAGGAGAGAATACGGGGCAGAAAAATGAGAAGATAGCTTGGAAAAGAGGTTTTGGAACCGAGGTGCACAGAAGAGCAGAGAAAAAATGACGAGGGACTCTGTGACGCTGCATAAGGAGCGCAGTTCCCCAGTGCTAACGTGGTGCCTGGGACAAGAGGCGGCTGCAGGGACCTGGCCGCTTCGCCCGCACAGATTCCCAACCATCAAGCCGGCCCACTTTCCCACACACCGACGGCCGTCCCGAGCCCGAGCTACAAGATTCTGTGAGACCGCCACAGCTCCGCAAAGGGTGACACCAGGGTACCTGGCACCTGCTCATTTGGGGCGCGACCGCCCGAGCGCCAAAGGCGCGCCAGGCGCCCGGCAGCGAGTGAGCGGCGCCTTCCCGCCCTTGAACCACCGGAGCCCAGGTCGATTCAGCGTTTCACCAGCCCGCTCGGTCGCGAAAGAACACACACCTGGACGGTCTCAGCCTGGCATCGCGCTTGCCGTCCACCACCGCGGGCACGCAGCTGGTGAGCTCGGTCCAGTCGGCATGCAGCCCGCAGCTCCAGCCCGTGGAGAACCTGGAGAAGAGCCAGGTCTCCCGCTTACCCGGCCGGTGGCAAGTGCATTTCTTCTGACCCACGCGGCACTCGCATGGCTGCTCCAGCTGGATGTTGCGCACCAGGTGACGACCGAACGTGGTGCCCCCGGTCTTCTGGATGTGCAGGAACACGATCAGGTCATCGCCCTTGATGTCGAAGTCTACCTTGCGCAAGAGGTCCCCGCGGCTGAAATTGTAGCGGGGCACGAACCTGGCGGAGCTCTCATCCTCCGAGCGGTATGGGTCTGGCACTGGGGAGCTGAACGCCTGCAGACGGAGGAGCTGGCATTCTGTCCCGGGGCACACGTATTGGAGGACGATCACGGCAAATAGGAAGAACATCACCAAAGCCAGCAGCAGCTTGTTGGATTTCTCATCCATGTTCCCGACGCTGGGGGAAACCCAAACTCGTTACGTCAATCCCGCAGCTCAACCCGAGCTCGCCGCGCACCCGCACCGCCCCCTTCCCCCGGCGGCGCCGTTGCGCCCCTCTCCCCCTCCCCTACGCACCGAGTACTCCACTGCGGCGGCGGCGGCGGCCGCGGTGGCGGTGGCGGTGGCTGCGGCCGCGGCGCCCTTCCCCGCTTTCTTCCCGGCAGGCTCAGCGCTGTGGCTTCTGCCTCACACACCTCCCCCCGATCCCGACTCTTTCCCCCTGGCCGCCTGTCCCCTCCCTCCAACGAAGAACCTCCGGAGCTCCTTCGTGGGCTGTGACACCCGCTTGACCCCTCCAGTCCCAGTGGCCCGACTCCCCAACTCAGGTCCCACAGCCGGGCCCTCGTGCTACTACCTCCACTCTCCATGGCTCCCATCGGGCTTTGACCCTGGACTCCTCCAGCTCTACGGACCCCAGTCCCCTGGGCGCGCGAGCCTCTGCCTGCCTGACTTGGCGGGGCTCTCTCCTCTCTGCGTCCCGAAGCCCAGCTCCCGCGCGCACCCAGCTGCCCACCCGAGTGGTCGCATCGAGCGAGCTCAGAGCCAGGGGTTCAGAGTTCCTCGGTGAAAGGGCGCCCACCGGCAGCCCGACCTGCAAGCGGAGTCGCTGCCCTGCAGGCGCCTGCGGAACTGCAGGGTAGGGAGGGACCTGAAGTGTGGTCACTTGTGTGGCGCGGCGGCCAAGTCCCCGAGAGCGGCCACCACCGGCTGGCTGAACTTTGCGCCCTTCCCTCCACTCACAGCTGCCTTCTTTCCCCTCACGTCCCCTGCGCGCCCTGGCGCGAGAGCGCAAGCCTCGCTTCCTACAACGTACCTGGCCAGGGGACCGAAAATCTTGGAGAAGATGGCACTGAGCACGTGCTTCAGCGAGTGGCCCAGGGCGGCCAGGCCCCGAGTGAGCAGGACCCGGCAGAGGGAGCCCAGGTCCCAGCGTCGCCTGAGGTCGTTCATCCGCCTGCGGCGGCCTCTGGGCAGCAGCGCGAAGAGCGGGGTGCGCAGGGCTCCCGCCAGGGAGGAAGATGCCTTTAGGGGCTCGTCCTGGAGCGGCCGCGAGTTGAATCCGTGAGACACACCCCTAGGAGGGCCCGCCCGGACTGAGGCTGAGACTGACCCGGACCGGCTCGCTGCCAATTCGGCCTCTACTCTGGAATGCCGGCGGGGACAGGTGGTGCGGGCGGGCGCTCCGTGCTCTGGTTGCAGCGGCGGCCTGAGAGCCCGGGCTGCACACGCAGGCAGTGCCATTCCCCCCTTCAGGCAACTCAGGGTACTAAGGATAAGAAGCAAGCTTGAATTTATATAATAATGCCTCACGCCCAAGAGCTCGAGCCACTTCAAGCGCACAAGACCTAGGTTTTCTTCCTCCTGCCTTGGAGAGCGGAGGTCACTCCAGCGAGCGCATCACTCCACTTTGGCTCGCAATTTCAACCTCCTCTAAAATAGTAGAGCCGCAAATTGGACCTTTCCCCCTCTCCCTTTGCCAATTTCCATTCTCCAACGGAAGCGGGAGCATTTTCTGAAAAGGTAAGTCAGCGAGAAAAAGGAAGCATGCCCAAAAGACAGTACAGGCGGGGTATCTGACCATTTTCAAAGCAAAGACTCATTCCACTCATCTATTCTGTCTGAATCAGCTGCACCAAGCTCAGTCCTGCGGGAAGACTTCACTCTCAAGGGTTTATGGAATGAATGGATGCAATATGCAACAAAACAGGGCACTGGAGGGAAACTGTCTGTTTCTGAATGATTTGATACGAGGAAACCGAGGCCCAGAGAGGACTAGGGACATGCCCTAGGTCACACAGCAGAACCCTAGGGTTTGTTCGGAGAAAACCAGGCACTATCCACCAGTTTTTTGACAAGAACACGGCCTCTTTTTAATAATCAGGCATATATGTTCTCAAGTGCTACTTTCCAAAAGGTTCTTCTCTGATGCAGGGTGAGGCATGAAGGGGTTAATGAGGAAAGAGTGAAATTCCTTTCAGGACCAGGACCCTGGGAACTTAGGGCTCAGGTTGTGTTCATGTGATTAGTCAGGGGAACATGCAGTACATCAGGACATTGGTGTTTTCTTTACTGAGTATGCACTCTCTCCAGCCCTGCTGCCACTGTAGAAGGGGCACATGGTGGCAGCAGTGCTTCAGAGTATTGGAGTGACAATGTGAGCTGAGACCTGCGGGGGAGGCCTCAGGAAGCAGGCTCTCCCAGTATCTCCCTCCCTGTGATCTGCTCCATCCCCTTCCTGGTGTCTCTATTCTTTGAAGCAGAAACCCAGGCTCTGGTCAGGAATCCTGGGAAATATGTCACTTCCTTGCTGAGCAACCCTGCAGTAGTTACTTGCTCCTCTTGAGCCCCAGTTTCATTTTCTGTAAAATAGGACCAACTAGGGTACAGTGAAATGAAATATCAAAGGCCAGTCCTGTTTACCTGCTGCTCTAGCCAAGTGACCCTAACCCTTTTCAGGCCATTTTATAGCTGTGCCTTGCCCTATTTGCTCCCTGGGATCCTCAGCCCTGGCTGTGCTTCTATGTGGCCATAAACCTACTTGGGCCAGAGAGGCACTCTGTCCAGCTGCAGAGGCAAAAGTTAGTGGACTTGTCAGGAACCCCAAATATCAGACACTGCAGGCATTGCCTGTGCTGGGGCTCCAGTGAATGCTGTGGTTAACTAGTGAAGCTGTGCTGAGGACCAGATGCAGTGCTGTAGGAGGTAGACTTCTCAGCTTCCCCAAGAACTCACCTGGTCCCCCCGCCCCAGGCTGGTAAAGAGGTGAGCCAAAGAGTGGCAAGCAAAGGGGTGGTCCAGAAGCTCAGCTACCCCCATACCTACCCTCCCATCCCCCACCCTCACCCACATGGGTAGCTTCCTTGGCCACCCATAGTCAATCTCCTAATAGGTGGTTCCCTTCATGATTCCATAGAAGAGTCCTCTTACCATTTGAACAGGATTACAGTGCCATTCAGTGACTCACTAGGAAAATACTCATGAACCCATTTCACTCATTCAAGCCCTCAGCAACTAACTAGAATTTCTAGCTTAAGGGGAATTAGTGGGACTGAAAATTGGGAAGTTCCTTGGGTGTAGGGCATGGGAAGGTAATGAGCAGTAGGAAAATCAGAATTTCCTCATTTAAATTGTGAACAGGAACCTGTTTTCAGGTGTGTGTACGCGCACGTGCTCACACACATACACTGTCAGTCTGACTTTCAGAGAAAAGACCAGTCAGGTTGATAGCTGTAGAGCCAAAGGATGAACAGGGCAGAGCTATAAAGTTCAGTATCTAAGGTCTAATATGTCACTAAAACTAGTGGGAATATGTACAAAAGCTCAATGGAGGATTTTGCATTTACAAGCTCTCCTTCCACATCCCTCTTCATGCTTGAGGAACAAAGAGATAAAGCTTTGCCAGGAATTTAGCTCAGTGGCATAAATGCCTGCCTGGCAAGCATGGGGTTGTGAATTCGATCCCTGGTAAGGATCAGGTTAGATGCAAGAAATCTTCCTATGTGTGTCCTGAGAGCTATGTTCTCCTGAGGCCATGCCTGGGCATTGAGTGGATGTACAGGGGGCCTCTTGCAATTCTGAACTGCCCCCTCTCCCCAGGAGCTATTTCCGCTCAGGAACTGAGCAACAAAGGTGCAGATGCTCCAGAATTTGGCTTTTGGGGAAGAGATTGAGGATAGGAGGCAAAAGAATAAAGCAGACTGAATTGTCAGGACTTTTGTTTTCCATCTCCTTATTTCTAAGACCAACCCAAGTTGCAGTGTTTATGGGTTTTAATACTTGGGAAGTAGGAAGGACTCTGCAGTCTGAGCAATGTTTTTGCTTGTCTCTACAGTGTGGTATGGTTTTCATTATTCTCCCAGAACCGTTACTTCCATGGTTTCCAACAAAAGGTTGATGATTTGGAGAGCATAAAGGTCAGCCTGGGTTGCATACTAAGCAGTCGCTTCCAGACACAAATTTCCTTACTGGAGTCTGAGATGACAGCAGAAGGTAGTTGCAAAAGCACAGGCCTGGGAATCCACGGTGTTGATACTGACACCAAAACCCTACAGGAAAGAGGTCTCTTGCTCAGGGGCTCATCTTCCCTATCTTTAAGACAGTAAGGTTACTGTTGTGATTTTAAGAACACTTCCCTGATCTGATCTTCCCACTCATTACCTGCCTTCCTCAAGGACCAAAGGGCTGCTGACCTAGTGATATGAGGGAAGTAGTAGAACTGCCAACCTTTTAGATGTCAGATACACTGAGTTCATGTTCTCCAAAATCGAACAATGAATTCTAAAGAACAGCTAAGTTTATGAAAAGGAAACATATTGAGAGAGATAGGAAGGGACCTGAAAGTACGTTGCCAATGAGCTCACTTCTCATAGGAAGTTTTATAGAGCAAAATCACAAGGTGAGTACAAAATCACAAGGGAAGTACAATGGGGCTCAAAACTATGATCTCCTAATGAGATTACAAGTGTAGCTGCTTAGTTAATATTGATCCAATGAGGAAGTAGGTCACAAAGCAAGTGTACATGGAAAGAACAGGACCTCTTTAGGAAGAGATGGATCAAGAGGGCCTGGTTTCCCACCCGGGTGATTGATGTCTATTTAGACTTAATTGGACCAGGTGATAACATTTATGGTATAATCTTCAATCTTTTGCTTATCCCTTAAGGAGCCATGTGGGCCTGGCCATTCTGTCTTTATCTTGAGGCCTGGCCTTTGACAGATGCACCTTCAGCCACAGTTATAATGTGTTGTCATCTTTCATACTGACACTCTCGAGGGCCTAGCCCTGACTGACTGCCTATAATATTTTTACCTAATTTATCTGTCTATAGTACTGGAGCTTACCCCAAGGAGAAAGCCTGAGGCCTCACTCTCCATGCATTCTGTGCCCTGTCACTGAGTCCCTCCATGCTGGCAGCTGCTGGAATTGGTCCGGGCCTATATTTTAATGGGGACAGCAGGGTCCCCTGTTCAAATTAGAACAAAAATAGTGGTAACGATCAGAAAGAAAGTATAGCACTCTATATAGAGCACAGAACATGAATATGCTTTCCCCTCATCCTGAGCATTCTCTTCAACCTTGTCTTCCAGCTGTTTCTAATTTTTTGAAAGTGTTCATACTCCCAATAATAGGCAATTTTTGTTACAAAGATTGAAGTATTGAGTCAATTCATTTCTGTTTGTATATGTCTCTCCGAGCTGAATGAATCGCTATTTAGCAATCCAGGTTTAATGTTATAAACAGGTTGGGTGTGTCATGCACACCATTCTCAAAAGGCACCTATTCCCATCCTACCCCACCCCCCACAAAACACTGAGTTTTACTTGTCTAGCTTTACAAAATCTGGGGCTCAAGGAACTGAAAGAAGATAATGCTGGGGAGCTTTGTAAGTTAACAGAATGTGTTCTGTGATGGCAAGATAAGCCCTGTCCTGGGGCTCAAGGTAGACTCAGCACTCTGAACAAGCAGACCAATGACTATTCCTCTCCTGATGTGGAAGCTCAACCATTTCACTCACAGTGAAATTCTCACTTCCCACAGAGAGAGAATGGATGCCTCAGTCCATGCAGGGTTTTTAAAATTACAGCAAGTCAAGGCCTCGCAACTATTCTCACGAAGTCAGACTCTGCTTCTGGGACAGTCTCCTCACTTCTCTGGACCTCAGTTTTTACTTGTAAAATATCTGAGTCAGGCACCACCACCAAAAAGCAGATTTCAGTGTGTAGGGTATATTAGAGAGGAATCCAATCTCAAATGAGCCCCCCACCCTTTTTTTCCATACTAGAGATTGAACAGATTGAACCCTTGGCCTTTACATTGCACTACATCCCCAGTCTGTTTTAGTTTTTATTTAGAGACAAGATTCTATGAACTCTCTAATTTCCAGGACTAGGCTTGAACTTGTGATCTTTTTGCTTCAGTATTCCAGAGTGCTGGGATTACAGGCAAAAACAAAGGTTTGGAAAGCGTATCACCCTGTGGTTTAACCGGTGCTCTGTGAGCACTCTCAGAGCTTTAGTTTTCTCACCCACAAAAAGAGGCTAATGGTAGCTGCCTCACCAGATTCTCACATGAGTTATCTAAAACAGTCTACTAAGAACATTCCAAGTTCCTGGAAAACTAGATCTTCAGTTAAGTTCGTTACTCTTTCCTTTTGACTCTGAGCATTTTTGATTGGAGATCTTTGCTTTATTGTTCATGGTAGTAACATACACAGATTTAATGATGGCTTTGTTAGCATCTATTTTTTGTTGTTGTTTTTGTTTCTTTGCAGTACTGAGGATTGAATCCAAGGCCTTCACTCTGAGCTACATCCCCACCCCTTTTTTCTTTCTTATTTTGAGACATGATCTCTCTAAATCCACTAGGTTTCCCAGGCTGGGCTCAAACTTACAGTCCTCCTGCCTCGGTCACCTGGAACGCTGAAAATACAGGCTTCTCCAACCATACTTGGCTCTTTTTTATAACAGTGCTGGGGATGGGGAACTCAGGTCCTCACAGTGTAAGCAAGCCTCTACCCCAAAGCTGCCCCCAGATCCCCCATCCTATTTCTTATCTTCAATCTTGTCTCACCCTCCCTCTGAACTCTCTTCCTGACTGACTTGTGTTCCTTGGGGGAGAAAAGTTTCTGACCCAGTCACATTAAGGAGTGGAGCAAATATTCATTACCTCTCCCAGAAACATCAGTAAGAAAGGAGGAAGAAGGTAATGCTTGAGGCTAATGACCTTAGGGACACTATAAAATGCAGAAAACAGGGCAGCAGAGGATACGCCTGGGGAGCTGAGCTGGAGACTAGAAGATAGTTACAGGTAAGAGGAAAGGAATGCTTACAGGGCCAGCCCTACTCTGTTCTTGACAGTGATTTTCAGCTCCATTCACTTCAAAAGTTAATGGTTGATTTGGCTGGAGGGGTTTTCATTTAAGCAGCTGGTCAAACCACAAAAGTAGTTTAAAAACAAGGTCAGACTCATAGTCATCCTGCATGAGCCAGAGCTGGGCAAATCCATCCATCAGTTTGAGCCCTGGGCTGGCTACTTCCACAGTGGAAGAGTGGAAATAGCACCAAGCCCAATGCCAGGGGAAACAGTGTTTGAATCCCAATTTTGTCTGTATCTACTGTGTGACCATGGGTGAGTCACTTGACATTTCTGGGATTTAGTTGCTGACCTTGATAAAATGAGGGGCTGCATCAGATGACCCTAAAGGCCCTTCCCAGGGCATTTCTGTGATCTAAGCTACATTAGCTAATGAGATGAGCTGTGAAGGGACACCAATCTCTCTCTCTCTCTCTCTCTCTCTCTCTCTCTCTCTCTCTCTGCCTGTTGTGTAGCCAAAAATAATAATAAAGGGAAAAGATCACCCTCCAGCTACTAGCTGAGTCAAAAAAACAGGGTGAGCGTGTAAGTCAGGAAGGAGCAGGATTTCTTAGATCACATGAGCAAGACAAAAACTTCAAAATAAGCCTTTTAGGCCTCTACTGACTGGAATAATAAAGTTAAATTTGAAAGCCTGAAAAATAATTAGTGTTGAGCAATGACCTCCCACTGATACACAGCCCTAGGTAGGTGTTAATACTGGTACTAAAAACAAGAATGACCGTGCCTGGCCCAGGGTCTCCCACTTGCTTCTTATTGTGGGATCTTAGCAAGAGACAAACACACTCATCACCTATCACCTCACTCATCTGCACTGGAGTTCTATATCTGTACAAGAAAACAGAAGACCTGAAAAGTGTATCTCAGGTCAACAGGGAGGAAGCATGCCTCAAGGTCAAAGTTGATCCTAGTAAAAGGATGTCTTCGGCACTTGGATTTCAAATGGAGTGTCTTACAAGCATAAACCAGGAAAAGAGAAATTAGAGAAACCATACATGTAACAGACTAAGTGAATATTCATTTTTAATAAGAAAGAGCCCGACCAGAGTCTACTAAACCCCTTAACTGGTCTTTATTTTTAAAAAGCCTGGAGAAAACTTGTTTTTTTATTCACATTTTCAAAATCCACATTCCACTAAATGGCATTAAAATGCACAAAGCTATATGACATTAGAGCAGTGAAGGGAAATGAACTTAGATAAAGGCACTTTGCATATTTATCTTCTAAACTGAGGAACATGGTCTTAATGGGTATCAACTTATGGAAGACTTTGCTGATGCAGATGATATTTTGACCCTTGAAAGGGCTGAAATTAGGGTTAGAAATGCACCAAGGACAAGTGGAGGAAAGGGGTCAACATGTTGTCAAGGATGGTTGGCCATGGTAATAGTGCCTGAAAGTTGACCCCAAGGTATTTTGCAAATAATTCCAGTAACTGCTCCAATAGTGAACATTCTTTATGTGTCAGATACTTTACTAAACACTACATGCACTATCTCAATGAACATTTCCAGCAACCCAATGAGATACTTACTTCTGTTGTACTTCTTTTGCAAAAGAATAAACTAGGGTTCAAAGTTATAGCTGTAAAGCTAAGAATGAATAGAGCTGGGACATCAGATCTCTCTAAATCCACAACCTATTATAATTGTTGCCCCTGTGATCCTCACTCAACTCCATGGGGTCTGGGCATGACCTACAGAATATGAGATAATTGTGTCCCAAAATGGAGTCTCTCTGAGACAAGAGAGTCCAACAGAGAGTAACAATGGTGTGTGCGCGAATGTATATGCATGTCTGCATATATGTGTGGCAGTGACATGCAATACAAGAGCCAGCTCTTAGTGCATGTGTTGAAGATGTTGAAGGAAATATAGGACATAGAGCCTGAATTTTAGTAAAGAAAAAGCAGTATCCAGGCATGGTGCCACATGTCTATAATTCAAGCCTTCTGAAAGGTTGAGGCAGGAGAATCACAAGTTTGAGCCCAGCCTAGCTAATTTAGTGACTTAATGAGATCCTGTCTCAAAAGGAAAAAGTTACAAAAAGCCTGGGGATGTAGCTCATTGTGAAGGTCCTGTGTTCAATCCCCAGTACCGCCCAACGAAAGAGAAGGAGAGGGAGAGAAAGAAAGATGGAGAGAAACAGACACAGAGATGTTGCTGACTGGACAACTCAGTACATATACAACCTTGGGATGTTACCCACATCATCTAACACTATTATTTTGGGAGGTATCACAAGCAACTTTGTCCACTCTACTCAGCAGTAACCTTCTGGGAATCTAAGACCTTGATTTCTTTATTTTGTAAAATTCCTCAGACTGTCCAATAACAATAATATTTGGTTTAACACTCCACAGTTTATCAGATACTTTCACAGACACTGATAGGATTTTCCAATAACCCTCCAAGGCAATTATTATTGTCCTCACTTTATATATGAGACATTGGAATCTCTGAGCCTGGGAGGAATTTAGCTAAAAGCACATATCTCTTATAGAGTTAGCACTACTGACCACTCCTTTGATTCCCTAAACACACAGGTCAACACCAAGTAATGCCCAGCATGTCCCACAAAGTGTCTGACACAGAATGGATGTTTGGGATGTTAGTTTTCTCTTTGTTAATTCATGGCTAAAAATATTGTTTTCTTCCTCTCACAATTTCCTATTGGGTACCCCAGTATCTTCAACAGGGTCTAGATCATATTCTCAGAGAACTCATCATTGATGTATAGAAATATAGCTAACAAGAAAGCACCTAAGGACTGTGAATACCTGACTAATGTGTGACCCTGTCTCCACTGTGGTGACACTCAGAAGATGGTCCACAATGACCTGGAGTGGTCAGAGAAGGCTGCCTAGTGAAGGGAAGGAGACCACCTGGAAGAGCTAATCAATCCATCTCCCTCCTTCTTGTCCCAGTCCCCAACAGAGGAACTTAGGCTAACAGAAACGGTTAGGATTGACTTTCCTTGTTGAACACAGCACATGCAGTCCTTTCCTTTTTTGTGAGGTTGTACAACTACAAACTACAAATCCCACCCTCAATCCACAGTACCAAGAGCATACATTGTGCGGTCTCTCATCTAAATAACAATGTGTGGCCTCACAAGCACAATGTCTGTGTCAACATCTTCAATCCAGTTGGAGAGAAAATAGTTCAGATTTTAGACCAGATCAATAAATTGTTTTTTGCAAGAAGGTACCATGATATACACACTAAAATAAAAGACATAAGACACTTTGCATGTCACCTTAAATGTTTTCAAAGTTCTAGATCTTGCCAGAAGTTTGGTAGTAAGTCAAAGCAGAAACTGATATTTAGTGTTCCAGAGTTTTATGGAAGAGAGCCAGATAATGAATTACCAAATGAACAGCTTCTAGCTCTCTTATCAAGGACAAATCCTCTGCTTGCTAAAATGCTACAATGTTGTGGCAGTAGCAAACTAACAACAACAAAAAGGGTGACAATAATTTACCAGGATGATTGCAAGTCCAGAATGGAAGACAATTTTCTCTGTTGACCATGATCAGGAAATACAGCTAGATACAATGGATTATCCACATACAGGGCTCATACTACAACATCTTAAACAGACAGTTTAAAGTTGGATAGCAGCTGAAAATCATCTTTTTTCAACATTAATGTCATCAAAAACTTGAAGACTGACATCAATTTTATCAGTGAGGAAGATAAATAAAGCATAAAAAATTCCAAACCACCTTTGTATTCTATCATAACACTAAAATTAAGAGCTTAATATCCAGATTTTTAAAAACTCAAGACAGATAGCTAAATCCTGGAAACAACCAAGATGCCCATCAACTGCAGAGTGGATGAAAAAGATGTGGCATTTTTATACAATGGAATATTACTCAGCTATAAAAAAGGATGACCTTGAGGTCTTCATAGGCAAATGGTGACAACTTGAGACTATCCTCATTAGTGAAATAAATAAGAATCATATTTATAAATATCATATTGTGTCTCTAGTGTAAAAAGTAAATAAGAACTACAAATGTAATAAAACTAAAATGTGTAATTGCTATTGTAAAAAAGAGAGGACAAGAAAGTGCTCTAAGGGATATAAGTGCATGTAAGTTTGAGTGTGTAAAATAGATGACCATATTGCTGAATCTTTGTTGGATCTTTGAGCAAAACTGTAGTCTGTTTGAATATTTTCTATGTACCCTTTAACTTTGTAACTTGAACAACTACATCTAAGATGACAGTACGTGGTTTATAAATTACTGATTTCTTAGTGGGGCTTTTTCTCATTTTCCTTTTTCTTTCTTTCTTCTATAATTCTGTATTGTTGCTACCCTTTTTTCCGTTTTGCTTTTTTTTCTCTTTAAATAAAATTTTAAAAATGTATAATGTTATTGTAAAAAAAGAGGAAATAGGAAGCGCTATAAAAGATATAGCTGCATGTATGTTTAGATGTGTGGGATTGATGACCATATTTCTAGGTTCTTGTTGGGTAGTTGAACAGATCTGTTTGCACTCTCACTGCTTGAGTGTCCACTTTGTGTGCTTTAATCCTGTAACTTGAATAACTATTTCTAAAAGAACAATGTGTAATGTATCAGCTAGTGATTGCTTACTATTTATCTTCTTTTCTTGAAATTCTGTAATATTTCTACCTTTTTCCTGTTTTTTTCTCTTTAAATAAAAAAAATAAAATAAAAAAACCTCAGGACAGGAAATTGAGACTAAATTGTACCCTCTCCCCAAAACTGAAATAACAAGGTAGAAGTCCCCCTTAGGAATATTTACAGACTCTTCCTCATGTTAATGCATATAAGATCTCTCCAAAATCCAAATAATAGAATGATCTGAACAAGTACTTTTCCCATCCTTCCTTTCTCACAAGTCCTGCAAGGCTCTGGGTCAGTGCCGCAGGCTGCTCTTTTATCTTGGTAACCTGAGTGCTTTTGGGAAGCCGGGCTCAGGTCAGGTCTCAGGCTCACTCCCGGGTATTCACTGAATTCCAAGTCAAGCCCAGGCCCCAGTCAGCTGCCTCTATTGTAAGTCTTTTGCAATTCGATGGATGGCTTGGCCCTTCTGTCTAGAGAATTGGAATCTCCTGGGCAGGGATTGGATTTCACTTTCCATGTCTACAAGGCTTGCACCAAGGTTATTAATACAGTCTCTCCAGGGCAGGGAGCATATTAAGAGTGAGCTGAAATTCATGTAATAAAGCCTACAGCTTACCCCAGGAGTAGACTGGGTAACTATGAGCAGCCTGACACCCCGGAGAAACTTTGTGTCCAAGTGAAACCTTTCCGGTATATTGAATCTACCTTTCATGGAATATTGCATCTAACTTTCTATATTAACCCCACTCTCCCAGATTTGCCACCCACGCCTGGCAGTGCCCTGCAACGTATACAGGCAAAGAAAATAATCAGAGGAACAACCATTTTCACTAAGGTGTTAGAGACTCAGTGGATTCCCTTCCCCCAAACTCAGTTTCAAATGAATCAGTGAATGAATGAATGAATCCTTTGTTCTGGCCTAATAGCAAGGCCATTGGAGAAGCAGGCAACTGTAATAGAACGATCACAATCTCTGGAGTCAGAACAGGGCTTAAGTCTCAGTCCCATTAGGCAAGACCTTAGTCTACCAGTGCTCAACTGGCTTCTCTTTACAATGGGAATATTACTGATCAGCTACTTCATAAAGTACCCATGAAAAATTAGATGGAAGGAATAATGTGGGACCTGGCAAAGATAAGCTATCCAACAAATGGCAGCTATCAAACTTGTAAAACCAACAAGGACAGATGTTTGGGACCTTCTTAGTGTCCTTCCAATTGATGAATATCTATATCTACTCCAGACAAGAATTTTCTGCTCATGTAAGTCACTGAATTTATACATATTCTTTACTGTACCTTCATGTCTTTAATAACTCAAGACATTCATGACTGAAAACTCTTTGTAGAAATTTTATCATAGAAAATACAAAAATTTTTATTGGCCATCATATAGTTTCATTCCTTTACCTGAAAGAACCACTATTTTAAGTTTTTTTTTCATATGTTGGAAAGCCTTTATTGGACACATAGGAATACAAACAAATATCAACAGGGTGGTAATAATTTTTTTCTGTGTGTGTGTATGTGTGTGTGTGTGTGGTCCAGGGATTGAACCAATGGCCTTTGCACTGAGCTACATCCCTAGCCATAGAGAGTGAGCAAGACAGGGAGAGAGAGAGAGAGATTTTATTTTGAGACAGGGTCTCTAAGTTGCCCACACTGGACTTGAACTTGTGATCATTCTAACTCAGCCTCCCAGGGTGTAGGGATTACAGGTGCATGCCACAATGCCCAGATTCAGATAGAATTTTAAAAAGCAAAACATGTTTTCATATTTTAATTAACATGTGCATATATATATATATATACATGTACATGAATAATACGTAGTACATAGAAATCATGAACACAGGATAACTATATGGTTGATGGATTTTCACAAACTGAGCATATATGAAGCAGCCTTCATATAAAAAAACTGCCATCCCTCAAGAGCATCTCTTGGTGTCTTTTCTCATCAATAAATCCCCAACAGTGGCCATCATTTTGATTTATATCAGCATAGATTAGTTTTGCTTGCTTTTGTACTTTATATAAATTGAATCACAGTGTATTAGTTTTATATTGCTGTGTAACAAATTACCACAAATTCTGAAGCTTAAAACAACACAAATCAATTTTCTCACAGCTTCTGTAGGTCAAAATTCCAAGCACAGTGTAACTGGATTATTTTCCCATGGTCTTACAGGGTTCAAATCAAGGTATCAGGCAGGGCTTTGATTTCATTTGGGGTTTGAGGTCCTCATCCAAGCTCAATAGTTTTGGCAGAATTCATCTCCTTGCAGTTGTAGGACCAAGGTCCTAAATATACTTGCTGGTTGTCAACCAGGGGTCACTCACAGCAATTAGAGGCTACCAACATTCTTTGTCTTATGGCCTCCTTCACTTTGAAGATAGGAGCAGAACTTGGCTCATGTCACTTTTCCTCAAGCTTCAAATATGACTTCTTGTTCTTCAAGTGGCCCAAGATCGTACTCTGCTTTTCAAGAACCTGGAGGATTAATTCAGCCCACCTGGGTAATCTCTCTGTCTTCAGATAACTGACTTAGATCTTTAATTACATTTGAAAAATCCTGAGTTGCAGTACTTACATTTGTGTTTGGTTGAATAACTGGGACAAGTATGTGTACATCAGGGTCATGAGAATCTTGCAGGACTATTTTAGAATTCTGCCTAATACGCAGAGTATACATCTGGCTTTTTTTGCTCAGCATTACGTTTATGAGATTTATCCATATTGTGAGAGGTTATAGTTAGTCCATTCTCATTGCGGTGAAATATGATATTTTATAAGTATACTCATCCTATTTATCCAACATTTATTTACATTCATGGGTTCTGTCCTAATTTTAAGTGCTTGGCTATTAGGAATAATGCTTCCATGAACAAGACTTTTAGTGAACATAAACACATAACAAAGAAAGGAGAAATAAACCATTTTTTGCAATAAGGCACTAAGGTTTTGAAGTTCTTGGCTACTACAGAGGAACCCAGCCTATCTTGACTGATTCAGAAACATAAAAGCAAAAGTGCTGTGATCAAAGGCAATAGATACTGTCATATTGCCCTCCACAAAAGCAGTCCCATGAATAGTGTATGGAAATATTCTACTTGGCACATCCTTACCAACATATGTGATGTATGAATGTATGTTTACAGAAATAGTGGCCAACCTGAACTTTATCTTCTGTACCTATAAAGTATGAATATGCCTTGTGGAAGTTTCCAGGAGAATGTGCCTCAGGCTCCTACATGCCCTAGCAATAACATTACCACACTCAACTGTGGATTTCCCTTATTGTACTCTATTTGTCCATGAACTTATCACTCTCTGCTAGTCCATACGTTTACTACATTATAATGCTTTCTCTTTCTACTTACTAGGATGTCATTTCTGTTAGTTTATTGATATATACCAAAGGCTTAGAAGATGCCTGATAAGTAGTGGATGCTGAAAATATTTGTTAATGAACAAATAAATATTAATATGAGAGCTAAACATTGGATTATCATTAAATTAATCTCATACTTACAATAACTATATTTTATAAATCAAACAATTAGGACATTGGGGGAAAAGTTTTTAGGACTTCAATGTGGGAAAAGATTTAGTTATGCTTATACCCATTGAAACTGTTGTCACACTTTCCCTACCTTATTTTTAAATTTTACTTTACATGGTTGTATTAAGCATCATTTTGGGATACAGCAGACTCTTTTTAGCCATTCTATAGAATCAATACTGTGACAGAAAACTAGAGATTTAAAGTTTTCTTTCCATACCATACAAAAACAATGAACATTTGTCTTTGCAAATTTTGCACTGAAATGTCTTGCCTTCACTGAGCAACTAATCAATAATATCCTCTTCTTTCAAGATCAGAGACACTCAGAGCCTAGTGTAGAGCTGTCAAAGATAACTTTCTTCAATGATAATACTTTTCTTCATCTGCAGTTTTGAGTATGATAGTCACTCCCTGTGTGTAGCTACTGGGTACTTCAAATGTGGCTAGTGTGGTTTTAAGAACGAAATTTTAATCCAACTTGATTTTAAGTCATTTTTACTCCATTTCATTTTAAGTTACTTACAGTTAAATGGCTAAATGTGGCTAGTGACTACCATATTCAACAGCACAGCTCCAGAGGAAAGGGGTGGAAAAGCAGGGTCCATTTCTGACTGTCTGGTTATAGCAGTTAGAAGGACCCTAAGACCACAAGGAGGAGAGGAGGGTGCCCATGTCCCACAATCCCTTTCCCCAAGAGAGAGAAGAGGAAAGCACAATGCTTTGAGGCCTGTTCTTCAGCTAGGGGAGTTGGGGCTAGAAGAGAAGAGGAAGGCATATTTTTAGGCAGATTCAACTTACTGCCCTTGCAGTCACTGGGCACAACCTTGACTTGCTCCTCCTCCATGTGACCATTAGCTTTGGCTGTGTCTATGCAGGCCCACTCACTCAGGCTGGAGCTCTAAATTTAAAATGGGAATCACTGAGTTACGGAGTCTCCATGTCATACACAGTTCACCTGTCCAGAAGGTGCTTTGTGCAGCTCACCCTGAGAGCACACGGGCAGAGGCAATCAGTCTACCTGCTGCAGGCTTGGACCCTGCAGGGTTAGTGGTAATTACTGAAGCAGATAATGGAACAAAAAGAAGTAAAGTCTAGATAGGTTATCCAATAAAGTAACCAGACCCAGAGTTTCAAAGAAAAAGAATATTACCTATTTCGAGGTACTTCTTAGAGCAGAGCATATCTGGTTCTACTGTACTGTTATGAAATTAATTTGAATTTGAGAAACTGTAATATATTACAGCTATCAGTCTCTCTGGATGGTTTTACAATCAACATGTAGGATATGAAAAAAGAAAGATGCCAATAACATATTAATGTGATATTCAGTGTTCAATCTTCTTTATGCAGCAGAATATTACAGTTGAGCAAAAAATGATCAAAAAGTTGCTTCTCTTTTATACAAAGAAACAGAAGAATGAAACTTGAGCTTTAAATTATCCCAACTGTCACTTTTCATTGATTGAGCCTTGCTCATTAAGATAAATTCTGAGCAAGACTATCATTTTTATCTTTTGAGCTTTGCAGAAATGTATGCATTTCAGCCACCTTTCTTTCTTCCTTTTTCCTTTCCTCTCTAATTTTCTTTTGCTTTTTTCCTATGTAGGCAGCTTCCAAAGAGGAATGGGACATTCTGTCCCATTGTTTCCCATCTTAGCTGAGTCCCTCTGCAAATAGATCACCTTCAGTTTAACCCCTGACATCCACCTGCAGAAATCTCCAAACAAAATCAGACATACACCTTTTCTCTCTTTTGCATTCCATCCTGATACAAGGGTGTGTGGCTTCTCATGGCTAGAAGAGAACCCAAACTCAGCTCTACTAGAAACCAGCTGTGAGGTCTTGCCAGAGTTGTTTACCCTGGTTCTCAGCTTCTGCATCTGTTGGAAAGCAGATAGTAATAACAAAAACAGGATGGCTAACTGAGCTTGCTACATGACTTTTGGCTTTTTCCCTTCCCTCCCAGCAGGCTGTGGCTCTATTTGGTGGGTTATTTCAACCCCCCTCCAAGTGCTCATGCCGATGTGGTGTGGACATTCCTGGTAACTGAAAGATAGCAGGTGCTCAATAAACATGAATGCATTCTTCACTCTGTTCTCAGCAAAACAGCTATAGTTAAACAGCTGCCTCTTGTTCCTTCCCCTGCTCTTCATTACCAGGGATAAAGTGACAGGACAAAGCAGGAAGAACTCTTGCTTACAATTCAACAACTCAGGACCAGATGGACCTGGTGCAAAGGAGGAAAGTTAAAAGTTGATCCTCATTGACTCACCTCACTCCCCACACCACTCCTTGCCCTGAAGATCTGCTTATCATATTTGTCTATCTGTGCTCTCTGTTCTTTACTTGTTAGTTTAAATAGAGCTTTTGCTACTAGGGATTAAGCCCAATGTTTCATCCATGCTAATTTTACACTTTGCCACTGAGTTATACCCCCTAGTTCCTAAAAAATGGATTGTTCTGAGTGTAGTATCTGAGGCATTGAGCGATAGAATTTCCTCCATCTCAGAAACCTTTTTGGGGATTCTACTAATGCAGCCATGTAATTACAAGTTCACAGGGGTGTCCTAATACCACAGTGTCTCAAATTACAGGTGTGGCCAACCATTTTCCCAATGAAGACTGCTGAAGTAATCACCCATATGGAAGAACTCCTAGGTTCCTCTCAGTTTGAACAGGCGGGGGCAGCAGAGAGCAGACTGAGGCGCAGGGCACACCTATCACGTTAGATGAAATGCTTAACCAGTTGAACTGGGCTTTGTGAGAAGGTATAAATGGGAGCAAAGCTGATGCCAACATACAAACACTTGGAGGAACAGGCCTAGGACTAGGATGCAGGTGGAGAATGATGATGGGATCTGAATCGCCAAGTCAGAGGACTAGGGAAGAAGCAAATGTTTCTTCTACAGAGTAGGGAAGCAGCCCTTCTCAATTTGGGGGCTTACAAAAGTATCCAAGTATGAGAATCTTTGGAGAAAAGGAAACATAAATGATAAATTTTGCAATCAAATTTAATGAATTTTCAGCTCCCATTGTGGTCCCATATATCAATTCCAGATCTAAAACTAGGTTTCACAGATCGTTAAAAGCAAGGCCAGTCAGGCTTTCAGGCTGCTTTCTTTTAGGAGGAGCTGATCTGGGGCTGCTTTCTCACTCAGACATGAGCCCAGGCCTGTCTTCAGAATGATGAAAGTTTGCATTGGTCTCAAACAACCCAAAGTAGCCTTGGCTCCAGAATTTATCAAGAATCTACAGCCACAGATTTGGGAGGGATGCACTGATACTCTCTCCTGCCATCCACTAGCTACTGTAGTGACATATTCCTAAATGCCAAGGAATTTGCACTCCTTTCCTGAATATGTTTTATAATGATAGTTACACTTATTTTCTGTATTTTATAAATGACAGTGCCCCTTGTTTGGGTTCACAGAGCTAGCCAGATATTGAGCTAGGATGGGTATCCACAATGTTTGGATCTACAAGTCTGAGTATCAACTTGGTTTATAGTAATTATTGAGCCCACCTCAAGCTTCAGGGTTTCCAGACCATTTACACACTATTCTATGTAGGGCATATGTGTAGTTCATAAAAATCAGTTTCAAGTCTTTGCTTATGATGAATGGTGAAGAACTTTTTCCAGTGTTTGGGTAAGCGAGTGTGACACACAGGGCTTAGGGTTTCTCTATACCTTCAATTAACATGCTGCTTCTTTAAACACACCAACCCCCCCCAAAAAAAAAAACACCAACCCCAGATAAATACATAAGATTGTGGGTACAAAACTATTTCTACTAAAATTTCGTGCAATTTCTTGAATATGTAGAGATAAGATTTCTCCCTTTATCTTGTTATGTTCTCTTACATTTTAGTTGACAAAGTGCATTTATTAAAAGGAAGAATGCTTTAGAAAAACTAAAACCATAATGGTGTGGGAAGTAACTTTATACTCTCCTACCACCATCATCTAGGAGCTTCCTTTCCACGTGAGTACATAAGTTTAGATTTCTTGATTATCTAGGCAGGTAGCAATAAATTATAGACACAATACCTGCTGTAGCAGTTGGCCTGTTTTAAAAAAAAACATTTATTTCAACAGATTTTAAAAAATACAACATGCTTGTCAACTTAGTTTTTTGAGCAATCCTACAGAACAGAAAAAAGATATGAAAATGAATTACAGAATGATTAAGCCAGACAAGGCATCATATAAATAACTGATTTCTGAGTGTTAATTAAACTTGGCTTTGTCTACAATATTCAGCTAACTTACCTATCATTCACTAGGCTGTCATCCTATATACAGGGCCTTCACAAGCTTTCTAGACAAACTGAATCAAAGATCTTTGATTCATTTTCATAAAATGAAAAATAATTTAAAATGATGTTTCTCAACTTCCCTACAACAGTATGGCATTATGCATTATATGCATGAAATACTCAGTTTTTGCTTTACTTCCCATATTAAAACCAATTTGTAAAAGATTTGTTCTATTTCTTATATTTGTTTGTAATTACAAGAGTATCTAGTTATCCACGTCTTTGATATTTTAAGTCAAAGACATTCTTTTCCCAGCAAAAGGGAAAAAAAGCTTTAGTTAAGAGAAGCATGGAGTGAGGATAAGTAATTTTTACATTGCAAGCAGCCCTGATATGGATATTGAACTTTGAATTGACTCAGTTGAAATGCAGTGCCTAATGAGTAATTAATTACCCAACGGAGATTAAGTTTTAAGCCAGAAATCACTGAGTCATCTTACAGAGGCAAAGATTAGTAATTTCCTTCCTCAGTGGAAATGGGGACTTATGGAAAGTTTGCAACCAATTATAGTGAAATGAAGTTAACATTTCTGCAAAACAGATGAGTTACGGGAAATCACCAATCTGCTAGAAGGTGCTAATGCCCACAAATATTCCACATGGCATCAAAATGCTTGCATATCTTTTGGGAAAAGCCTCTTAATCTATACATGGAATAGTAATTTCACAATACATTATTAGCTTTTCCATAAAAGGAGGTGTTTCATGATCAAATAAATGCATGAAAGAGTCAAATAAAAGAATTTGGTATTTATAAACCTGAGGATGTTTTGAATCTGCACTGCTGGTTGGTATTATGAATCTCTCATGGGGGAGATGTAGCATATTAGGAAGAGTTTATCAAATGTACCTGTCAAAGAATTTGTTGTTCACCAAATGCCTAAGAATAACTCATTGTCCCTGCAAGAATCTGGAAATATGACTTTATTATATAAGGTGATTTCCAGGGTATCTGGGTCTTTGACATGGAAGGTAAAACTGGTATTCTCCAGAGGATGGGCACAAGGTCTTCAAAGGAAAACTTTGAACATGATGCCATGTCCTAGAATTTCAACAGAGTTTTAGGTGTTGTCCATGAGATCAAAACCTGAAGTGGGTTACTATTTCACACTTCTATGATCTGAAATCACCCACACATTATTTTGGGAAGTGACATTTATGGCAAAGTCCCCTTATTGTGCCTTTCCATGAATGTGGGATGTCATACCTTTTTGGGAAAATTTGTTTTTGTTAAAACTCCAAATGATGGGAAGTTTGATAATAGAGTATTAGGTTAGGGAAATACATTTTTTAAAACCCACTTCTGAGGCTCTCTGATGTTACCCATGTAATGGTCTTTGACATTTAATTGAAAGCATCATTTTTATTACTAGGCAACCCATTTGAGCCCTTGGTGATCACTTAAGAGTTACTTCATTGCCACCTGGCACTCACGCAAAGCCAAGATTATGTAGTAGATGCATGGTTCAGTGCTGTCTGCTGCACTCATCTATTGATCTGGTGGTTCATGGGGAGGCAGTGTCTTATTCATATTTTTAAGTTCTATCTTATAATGATTGTTTTTTGGCTTCCTATGGTTTCATAGCTGTGAAATCAATTATGACTTCAGTAGCACTGACAATGTACTATATTTGTAAAAAGAAAATTGAAAAATTACTACCTGATGGATGAGAAATGGTTTTGACATTTAAAAACAGAAAATGCTTCTCCATATCTCTTCTAAATTATGCCTGATGTTGACATTAGCATTTATGTAATTCATTCAATTATGGAAACCATCGTGTACTAATTCTTAATAGCAGTAAAACCTATTACAATGAGGAATAATATTCTTTCAAAAGGCTTCATTTTAGCCTTCTTCGAGACACTCATATCAACTCCATAATAATTAAATTATTTTGCTGTAACTATGCTGTGGCAAACTCTGAAGAGGACATAATGGGGAATTTAGAACGAAAGCTGACATGGACAGGGCCATAGGCCTTAGTCCAAAATTCACATTCATTCAGGAAAGGCTTAGTGGGCAACATTGAAAGGTATGGGCTTTTTATTTTTTTATTATTGTAATGAGGGCTAAATCTTCTCTTAATTACTTGAAAGCAACTTCGATGCATAGAGAAACAAATCATAAGGCTTTGATCTTGGGCAATCTTAACAGGAAATTATAATGTGCCCATCCGTGATAAAACCAGATGAAAGTGCTATTCTAAATCAGTTTCTCCACAGTAGTTAGTTTTGGAAGGCTGCAAACAAAAGAGTTCAGAATTTCTACAGATGGAAGTGAGAACATGTTTAAGAGCCGTCTCTCCACAGAAATGGCCTAGGCAGTCAGACAATACCCATAAGGTCAATCCAAAGACAGAGAATGGTTCATGCTCACCGAGCAGACCAACCCATGTCTCCACTGTGGGGAATATGATGACAGCTCCGGAGAACCCCAACGTTTGTTGTTAGGGTGTATTCTATTGCTCTTGGCACTGGGTCAATAAGAGTCACCTTCCCAAGCTGAAAATGGGGAGATAAATTTTGCAGGTGAGGAGTGCAGTGGATGCAAAGGAAAGCAGTTGTAAAAGATTGTGTTCTAGAAATACAGAAAAAAGTTCAGTGTGACATAGCCTATGTGACCAAAAGAATTCCAAAGACAGTCTGGAACCATGTTTTAGAAAGCAACCTATGCCATGCTGAGTTTGGACTGAATTCTAGAGCATGCACATCCTTGGTAAGTGAGGAGAAATGTCTATAAATGAGGAAAGGTTGGCAAGATGTTTTTCTTCCTCTTTTCTCCAATTCACCAAAAAAAAATGTAGCTCACACAACACCACCACACTGTGAAATTCTCTGAGCAAACTCACCAGTCTATATACTCACACATCACAGATACTTTCTCCTTGATGCTCCCATTCGAACTTGTAATTGCTGTCATCCTGCACTTAGGATACTGTAGTAGATATATATATTGAAGACTTTTTTGAGATGGAGAAATTTAAGGATTTTTTTGACAGGTGGACTATCTACTGCTGGGGGAGAGTGATGCGATGCAAGTAGGAGGATCAAGGATATATGGCAAGGGCCAGTGCAAGGGCCAAAGGGAGGGATCAGAGACAAAATGAGAAGAAGCAACAGCAACAGTTATCCACACTAGGTCTCGGAGTATCTACGGAAGGGCATGTCCAATGGGTCTGTTCCTCTCTTAGAGTACATTCCTTCCCTTCCTTCTGTGTTCTCCCTTCAATCTCTCTGTTTTTGCATGAGACAGAAGGATTCAGAATTGTCCCAGAGGACATTGCGAAGCTGGAGCAACCAGGTCAATTTTCTACCTGGGAGCTCTTGTCAGAGGGCAAAAGCAGAGACAAATTTCTCCTTGGTCCCCATTTAGTCTCTATTTCAGGCCAGCAGGCACAACATCAACAAAGTTGTCTGCCTTTTAGACTTTTACCAACACTGCAAAATTGCATTATCATACAGATCATTAGATTATTTTCTCTAACATCATATTGAAAATTGTATACTCACATGTATGTCAGCATTTGCTTAGGATAATCAGTTTTAATGACATTCATTTCAGTTTCCTACATAAATCATAAGTTTTGTGGGATAATGGAGGAGAAACAACTAAGTTTGATCTAACACAAATGAAAAGTAAAAGCACATGTTCATTAACTGTATTTTTGTTGCCTTCCCATGTTAATTACCCAAGGGAAAAGACTATCTCCAAACTTCCTCTTTAGAACTAAATGAAGCAAGAGTACAGTGCACTTTTAATGTCAAAGCCTTAACTGTAATGTACTTTAAACAAACAATAAACACAGCTCATCCTTAGTAGATCTTGAACAAATGTCAGTTGACTAGAAATTGATGGTTGTGAGTGGCACATGTGATATCCTCCCAATGAATTAAGGAGGAAAATATTAACACTGCACCTTCTCTGTAGAATCAACTGTGCTTGTTATGCTGTCTGCAGAAAATAGAATAGTAATTTCTTTCATCCAACAAGAGGTGAATAAAAGACATTCCTATTCTTGAGCAAATGGCATGTTCTAGTATATAGATAGACAGACAGATAGATATATATAATAGATATATAGATATATATTTGTTCTTCTCTGCTTACCTTCCTGCCAAACTGATGGGAAAGACATACCATCCTTAATCCCTTTCTTTTCTCCCTTAGCTCCTCCATCCTGAATCTGGAGAGGATGCCCCAATCCTACTAGCTTGCTTTCAAATGACACAACCAAGCATCTCTGTATCCGATACTGCTGTCTATTATCAGTTCTCCATCACATTTGACCTCTCAGGAGCATTTGACTATTGCATTGAACTCTCTTCACATTTAGGTTCTTAATATTTTTCTCTCCCAGCTCTGTTGACCTCTCTAACAAACCCCTTTTCTATCTGCTGCCACTTACATATGGGCATCTTCAAGTCTGTTTTCACTTTTTCTCACTTGTCCTTCAGAGATGTCTTCTCTTCCTATGATTTAGATGACTGTCACTTTGTAACTGACTCTTTCGGTCTGTGACTCCAGCCCACCACGGTGCTCTGGGTTCTTGAGATCCCACTGGCAAGCAATGTTCCCTTTTTACCATTTTCTGTCTGCCCCTGGGGCATGATTCACTGTAATGCTAGGCATCTTACCATTATGATTTAAAGTCAGAAACATCCTCCATGTCCAACTCTGGCACCTACTCTTTAACTCAGGTTTACCATCCAGTTCTGCCAAATACTTCCTGTCTAAACTTGGACACATTTTTAAGCCATCTTAGCTTTAGTGTCCTTATCTGAAGAATCAAAGGTAACTACTCCTTGTCTCATGTGGTTATTGTGAGGATTTAGAGAGTCTGTATAAATCACCTAGCCTGTGCTTGGTCAGGACATTTCAGCAGCTGTTATTAATGTACTGAGTTAATGTGTATTCAATGTGAATGCGTATAAGAGTGCTTCCAGCACTGTGGCAGGAAGGTTGGAGGAGGAATATAAAGTGTGAAGACTTTGTGGAACCTCCTCACATCCTGTAGCATGGAGGGAAGTATCTTCTGCAGGTAGGCCAACACAGCCCGATGTCAGTGACCACATTTCACAAAATATGACTTTTTTTGAGATGGAATTTCACTGTTATTCAAACTCCTGAGCTCAAGCCCATGAGACTGCTGAGTAGCTGGGAGTAGACACAAAAACCACTGCACCTGGCTTACAAACTATTATCTTTAAAAACATACTTTCATACAAATAATATAATCATCTTTCAGATTAAGCTGTTTATCCACTTAGCCTACTATATACAAACCCATTATGTGGTGATTCCAGTCTTTGCTGATTGCTCCATTAAGTAATCCATTGGGATCCATGTTTTCCATTTAAAACAATTACCTCAGTGGAAATTGCACAAACAGAACGTTCTATCAAAGAAGAAAATCAACATTTGAATCTCCTAAAATTAAAACACCCCTCCCCAACCTACCCAAGTTATCTTCTGAGATATTACAGGCTTTTTCTCCTAAGTAATTTTTCACACAAATCAAGCAATAATCTCTCTAAAGGATTTCCCCCCAGTGTGCGAGGTAATCAGTGCTTTGATTAGCAATCTGTCTTTGCTTCATTGGCTATGTTGGTTTATTCTTAAAACTTTTTAAATAAGCATTTTAAAATTTTGAAATCATTTCATAATTACAAAGATCTCATGTATTCCAATATACTTATTATTCAGTCCCCATTAATGTTAACATCTTACATAACAATGGTATGCAACCCAAAGTGGGGTGAAGAAATTACTTGGAATATTTTTTCACATAATGTCAAAGGAAAATGTTAAACACTTTGTTTCCTCCTACACCCACCCACCCTCTTCCCAGAAATTTCTCTTGTTTCATCTCTCCTAGAGAGCTGTGCATTTGGTTGTTCCTCTATACTCAAAGTTTAACTATTTGGCAGCTACCACATGCATCATCAAATCAAAAGAAACAAAGAGTTGCATTAATCTTCAGTGGAGGCACAAGCATGTGACTTTGAGCAAGTCCATTCAGCCTTTTTTGGCTTCACTTTCACCTTCTGCAAAATTTGTGGTTTGTCAATGGGTGCCAAGTACTGGTTCATGGGTCAGTTGCGTCAGAATCACTTGGGAAGCCACTGCAAATGCTCACTTGCAGATCCTACCCACATACGAATGCCTGAGCAACTCGGCCTGAGGATCTGTACTTTCATAAAAATACACACACATGAACACACACACACCATCAGCTCTCTCTCTCTCACACACACACACACACACACACACACAAACACAAACACACACACTCACCTTGGGTGATTTGGATACACAGCAGAGTTTGGAATACATTGTATTAAATGATCTGTATGCTTCCTTGAAATCAGAGACAAAGTGGGGCATGAGAAGTGTTCCCTAAAAAGAGAGGTTAAAGTACCAGTATTCTTGTGGAGGCAGGTCTGAGATTCGTGGAGCTCCAAGTTTTTCTTGTTAACAAAGAATACCCATTTTCCAGGTTTCCATTGCATGTGACCAGAGCATTCAGTATGTAATTCATATTTGACCAACACAGTCAAAGAACTGCATTCTACTTAATTGGTTTTATGGAAAGTAGCTAACAAGAACAACTGAGATATATGAAAATTTTACAAACACATTAGAGTTTGAACAAATGGCAACTTATTTTGTTATATTTGAACTTCCTGCATTGATTAGTTTTCATTCCCTACCTGGGAGTGCAGAAAAATGAAAACGACATCATTTCACACCAAACAGTGAGCAAATCCACTTATTTTACCCATACTCAAACTTTTAAGAAACTCTCAACCATATTCTAATAGGCAAAACCTAATGAGTAAATATTAGCAAGTGACTTTACCTGTGATTTCTTCAACATTCTATATTTTAGTTCACAGCACCTCAGAGCTGCGAAAAGCTTAATGATCATATAATCAAAAACAGATTATAGATTAAGTAATTTTATTAATTGAAAAGTTTTAAAGCAAAATCAAAGGGCAGTACCATTATATAAAATCTTTTCTTGATTAATCAGTCTACATCACAATTTTCTGAGGCAACTACTGTTTGTACATTTTACAGATGAATAAACTGAGACTCAAATGCAGAAGTCCCCACACAGCTAGTAGGTGAAGTAGGAATTCAACCTACATCTGAGGTTTCCAATGCCATGCTCACATAACTTTCTTCTACAAAGCCGGGCTGAATGGAAATATCATATACTTTGATAATTTCTATCAGCTGGGGACCAATGAAATCAAACATTGCAAGCTGTACCAAGCAGTGAGAAAGATTCATTATTAGAATCTCAATATGAGATTAGGGAGATGCTCTGAAATGCAGTCAGATTAATACTAATACCTTACGTGTCACTGGTCTTCTGCTCACCTAACCTTCCAGTCTTCCACACTCCTCACCAGCAAGAACAGTACTTTATAGTAACTCTGGTAAGAGGGGCACACACTATGGGGACTCTATGCTCCCTGGTATATAAGTGAGGGTAGCTGAGTAGAAATGGTTCATCACCTAATGAGAAACTCATTCCATAACACAAAGTAGGTAATAATAGGGATAGAAATATCTTTCCAGCTGGTATAGGAGACCAGAAGATGAGGATCATTGAACTTTCCGGAGGACCTGAGACTTCTCAGCTTGGGTCACTTTAGACAGTAGACTTGCTGACACCGGAAGCCAAGGTCTCCATGAAATCTCAGGGTCTGATCTAATCTCAGGGTCTATATGCCCAACAACCCAATGTGGCACATCTACATTAAGACAGACTGCCACAGTCTTCCTCCTCTTTCCCCTGGTCAGGAGGATTTCAATGACTACAATAAGAAGGCAATCTGGCAAAATGTTTAAACCCTGATAAGCTGTATAGAGAACACGTGGTTTTAGTTAATTAGAAATTGATGCAAGCAATGAAAAATGTATTACTTTTAAAGAAACATAATGCCAAACGTAATCTTTTACTATCTTACCTCTTTGGATCCTGCACTTCTAGGAGCTTTATTATACTAGATAGAGTGGTATAATGAGAAACCCTTCAGACTCAAGGAACCAATGCTCTACTGCAGCTATGACTGGATAACTATGTACCTACTATTTCCAGTCTGGATTGTCATAACTTCTGTATTGATCTTTGGCAATACTATCTGAGTCACCTTGACTCTGCCTTACCTTTAGCAGAATCAAAAAATGCCCTCATAATCTCCACAGCCTTGTAATATATATTTATTGCCTTCACAAAGTGACTCAAAACATCACTTCTCACAGGAAGATATTGGATTACCTAATGCCTTTCTTACCTTAACAAAGGGGAGAACATCCATCCTGGCCCTGCAAGATAAACCTATACCCTGCTACCAATAGAACATCCATCCTGGCCCTGCAAGATAAACCTATACCCTGCTACCAATCGTCCATTCTCAATGTATCAGTTTATATAAATCAGAACCCTGCTCTAGAGCACTGAATGGTGTACCTGTCAGAAGGCCAAGATTCTTTGATTATGGCTGTATTTATTGTGGATAATAAAAAATCCACAGGTAGTGGCTTTACAACAATTTTATTGGAAAAATATAATTATTTTATTAATGAAAATAAAAAACCAAAGCAACAAATGCTCTGCAATGCCACAGGAACAAACACAGTGCAAGTGAACTCATGAATAGCCCTAAATATCATTATTTGTAATAAAAGACCATTCATGAGACTCAGTAGACTATCATTCACTCTTGTAATCTAGTGTTAACTCCAAAATTAACAGACAAATACTAAGCTTGGTTCAGTTAGGGTGAGGTGACAAATAGCAAACCAAGTACCTACTGCCAGGGATTGCATCACGCAGCAAAAAAGAAGGATGTAGCTACAGTAGACAATTCTTAGAGAAAGTTTACCTGTTGGACTAACCAATCAACCTGAGACTTCTGCTTTCACCATGTGTGGCACACATATATGATATACATCTTTGGACATATCCCCATATGTAAAATTCCAAGATTCCTTCTGTAAGCACAAACAGGCATGTTGTAAACAATGAAAATAACATCTAAGATAGGTCCAAACTCAAAGGTACATCACCAGCACTGCAAAGACTGTCACAGGGCCACTGTTTTGTCAAATTCCTCCATGTGTACACACTTGAAGACTACTTGGATGGCTCTCCTTGAATACAGAACAATTACCTCCACATTAGTTAAACCTGGCCCTATCTCCATGTAGCGATATGTACAAAGCTGGATAAGCTATTTCCTTCTCCCTTCTATTGGCTCTAAGCAATGTAAATAGGGCTAGCTGAGGTATGATATGTAATCTTTGAAGCCAGCCAACAGTCGGATGTTTCCTTGCCTTGTTTCTCCCTATAAATGGTTGACACAGCAGGATGGCAGATCCACATAACTCCCAGAATGTCAACTGGGTTTCAGCCTCAAGATGAGAGGCTAAGACCTCCCATGTCACAAAAGTTTACATATCAGAAACTGAAGAAACATCCTCCTAGACATTCAAATGCTACCCAAATTCAGTTATGCAGATGGGTTTCTTTGCATACCCTTCTCTCTGCATATTGCAGAAGTGCTTTTTCTGGCCATCTGGCTAGCTCAGTTCACATTACTCACATAATTTCCACCATTCTCATTATCACTCATCCTTGAGCCCCTCCCTTCTTCACAAATTAATAAATCCTGGGTTAGGCAGGGCGAGGCCTTTATCCTATGAATCCTCACCTGAATCAGATTTAGGACTCCTTGGCTGCCCATAACTATGAATGTGTCTTAGTGCCTTTATTCTCACTGTGGGTTGCACTGGAGGTGGTAGATTGGAATTAACTTACTGGGATTCCAATAATGTTTCCATGGGATTACAAATATAAATTTTCTGAACTGTGAGGTGGCCGGGAAAAGGAATTACATTATTTGGATTACAACACATGTGAAACCCATGGCTTTTGTACAACTTCTGTGATTCTTTAGGATTCAGAAACTTGGGATAAAGGTTAACATTAAATATGGTTCACACAAAACACTACATACAAATTGAAAAATCAGGCAAAACAATTATTTGGAAGCTATAAATGGCATTTCTCATTTCCCTAGTAGAAACATTCTTCCGCTGGAGAGCTAACATGCGAAAATATTTAAGGGGGAGCACTTGTTTTTAGTCACTGGAAGTTCTTTGCCCACCTCTAACCCTAAGCATCTCTTCTGGGCTCTGGAGAAGTACAGTGCTTGATTCCTACCTAAAACCACATTTCACATCTTACAGATTAGAACTTTGTACAATCTATAGCTTTGAAGTTTGTACTGTAATGGAGTCTACAATAGGCCTTTCCAGCCTTTCAAAAGCCTGCTTCTTTCTGACTAATGGTGTAGGTTGAAAAACTTGCTAAATCTCATTGATCATTAGGCCAGTGATCTTCTTTGGTCAACATTTTCTTTGATAAGAATTGGTATGATAGTTGTGAATATGACTAGGAAGAAGCAAAAGGTGCTCAGAAATCCAACCCAATTTCAAAATGTTAGATAGCCTGTGGAGCAGTGGATGTTAATTCTTATATTGTGATATTGGAGTAAGCATAATGGGCAGAGTGGGCCAATACAAATCTAGAGTCATCTTCAGAAGATCATTTGAATTGCCATTATATGTCACACAAAAAGAAAGTTGATTCGATTACCCCCACATCAGCCATCCTACAATCCACTAAGGTCTTCAAAGTATTTGAATTAGTTTATAACCCAATAAAATGCATGAATATGAATATAAATTCTATCCAGTAAAAATGTATGAAGTTATCCCAAAGCCATCCCATCTGCTAAATGAGGTTTCAGGTAGATTTTTAGTAGTTTCTTAATAAATTTCATTATAGTATGAGCCTTAGATAAGGGGACATGGAGAGAACAATTTACCTATCAGAATCATAGGGTTGTAATTCTGCCTTTTAATCACTGAAACAAGCATTCTGAAAATGGCTCAGGAATATGGAGGCATCCAGGTGATCCCCACTGGTAGCCCAATAACATAGGCAGTCAGAGAAGAAAGCAAATTGACCATCCGCACAAAACTAACACAGAAAGTAACAGAAACAACACACAACATGTCTGCCACGCTGCTCACTTTAGATGCAGGACCTGTGCTTGCATTTGAAACAAAGAAAGCTCTTTGGCGTTTATGTCTCTATCACAATGGCCTTTGTTCCAATGGTCAGGAAGCCAGGGTAAATTTTGACAGAAGGGTAATGTGCACTCACTTATTTGTTTCTATTATGCCTTATATTTTATTAATGAAAAATAGACTGCAACAAATAACGAAATATTTGGAGGAACTCAGATTACCTCCAGGCAAGTGGTTCTGAATGTGCTGTGGGTCTTGTACTCCTTGATGACCAGATAACTGAGAAAATACTTTAATCCAGAAACATTCACAAACACTTGCATATTTTGTATGAAACTGCAGGTTAAGGTCCCAATATCCAGAGATCGTATACTCAATCAATTTCTATATCTCATGAATTTAAGAAACTTGGTGTAACATCACCTCTTCCACTCCACGAAAAATGAAATAAGAATATATGAACAATGTACTATTTATTAGCTGCTTTCAATAAGCTTCATGGCAGGTTTCGTGCATCTTATCCAAATTCTTTGCATGGATTAAACATTGCATGCTAACTCTAACCTGTGGCAAGCCCTTACCACAGAGAAATTAAAAACTTTCTAGCTGCTGATAAAAAATTAAATTTTTCAGTTTAAAACAAAATGTCTAATATAAATTTCTCCATATACAAGCTGCAATCATCAAAGACATAGTCACAGGAAGGAAATGTATATCTGAACAATTTGTAATTTTAATTTCATATTCCCTCAAATGATTCTTTGCTTCAGTTGATGAACAAAGAAAAAAATAAAATAAGCTGTTTGATAGAATATTATCAGTATTTTACATTTTTCCAAAGTTTTGAATTTTTCAACACTTTGAAATATGGATCTTCAATAAAGCCAAATAGATTTTCAAATGATGCTGATATGATTTCAAATTGCCATGCAAAGTCATATCACAGCATAAGAAAGCTGAAAGTAAGATTCCTACAATGACTCCTGTTATTATTGCTGTATTCAATTCCAGACAGTTTTCTACACATATACTAACTTTATTAAAATGGTATTTGGGCTGGGAGTGTGGCTCAATGGTTGTTCTTTCTTAGCATGCATGAGGTTCTAAGTTCAAACCCCAGCATTGAAAAAGAAAAGAAATGGGATCATGCCCAGTGGCTTTTCTGAGCCTTTCTGTTTACATTGATATTGCCTAAACATTTTTCAGTAACTTTTGATATAGATTTGCCTCAGTAATAACTGCAAGTAGTTTTCTATTTTCCATCCATTCTGAAATGTATTTAAATGATGGCTGCAAGCAGCTAGAGCCCAGAAAAGTGCCAACCTCTGCTCTCCATAACCCAACAAATTACTTATTTTAAAAGCTAAGTCATTTCTAATGTTGAAGGCAATGAAAGCATTCTACCAGTATTTGAAAATGTCTTCAACCTCTCTCCAGCCCCTGTTTGTCACTTTTTCTTTCTTACCCTTCAGATATTTTTGAAACCTAAATTACTATGTTCCTATCATCCACACCTCCATTCACCATTTCCCATAAATCTCAATTATTCTCTTACACAGAAGTGCTTGACTGTACATGCCAAACACTCTGAATTGAAAGAGACATGGCCAATTTATTTTAAGGAAAAGTGTCAGAAATTTTTCTTCCCTTTCCCATATTTAGGAGATAAGATGTTTCTCTCCAATCCCAGATCTTCTATATATAACCCCCTAATTCCTCCCATCTCCCCATGAAGAGAAGTAGTTGGTAACCAATTAACAAATGCATTTATGACTGCAAAACTGCCTCTGACCACGTATCTTTAACTCAGCTATACACACTACTCTATTTACCTTATTTCTTCAAAACAATTTGACAAATATTTTATAACAGATGCCAGTGGTAGCTAGGTGCCTATAAAAGTTGTAACCCCACCCATATCTCAGATTGATTTCTATTACTGTTATATGGCTATAACTCCCTATTTTAACTATTCAAATTATGAATCTCAGAGAGATCACTTCATATGTTTAATATGGATGCACCATCTTCCTGGGTTCTGATCTGGGTTTCAGTCATAGATAGTGTCAATGGGCTCATTCTCATCTGTCCACGTACAACACATAAGCTGCAATGCTTTCTCACATGTTCCAGTACCAACTCCTGTGTCCCCAATCTGGGCAGCCTGCACTTGAAAGGCTTGCTTTCTCTCAGGATAACTCAGAAGCCATTTACTATCTAAAAAATACTGTTTTAGTAACATATGATAACCCATTCCACCACTGGCTTGAAAAAGTTCAGACTAAAGTCAAATAATAACGCATATGCAGTTATAATCATAACATAGATAAGAATACATCTATGCAATATTTTCTTTATTCTACCAGATATGGCTACATAACCATCATTGCAATCATTTTAATAATGGTCCCAAGATCATACAAAGTCCTTTCTTTGACTGAACTTTTCTAGTTTCTTCAATGTTCTTTTAGAAAGTCAGTTACAATACTCAGTGCTTCCAGATAAGAAGTGTCACTTAAGTCCTTACTAGGAAACACCTGGAGCTGGTCTCATTTTCAATGAACATACAGATTTTTATTTTTAATTTTAAAGAGAATAAAAACAACAACAATAACAAAAGGATATAGGATTTCAACACAAGATGGTAGGAAATTAACAATGGTTATTATACTGCATATTGTGATTTTCAAAACAGTTGCTTAGATTAACAGATATAGGCATGTGAAATAGATAAAACAATATAAGCACTAACTGTTCCTTTTCTGAATTACTAGCATTAGTAGTATAATTATTTTAGCTATCATATATATTTTCCCCTTCCCTTTCTTCTTTCTCTATCTTATTTCTTTCTTTCTTTCTTTCTTTCTTTCTTTCTTTCTTTCTCTCTCTCTTTCTTTCTCCTTCCTTCCTTCCTTTCTTCCTTCTTCTTCTTTACTTGCTTCAATAAGGCGAGCCACAAATGAGCTCACTCCATTTGTCAGTTGGTTGCAAAACCTCAAAGAGCCTGCTCTTGATAACCCAGAAAACCAACTAATTAACCTTCAAATGGAAAGTCTGAGTGAGATTTTCAGGTGTGCTTTGGCAAGAGCTCCAACAGTAAGAGAATAGAGAAGATCTTCAGAATGTGAGAAAGCCTTTAATATTTTGAAAGCATGTTTTGAAAGCATGTCATGATCTACATTCACTGTGTACATGTCTTGAACAGAAAACAGGCACACAAATGGGAATGTCTTGCTGAGAGATTTTTTTTTTAAAAAAAGGAAAAAAGAAAAGAGTCAGCATGTTTCAGGGCCATGCTGTGAGAAAAGATTCTCTGCCTGAGTTTTGGCAATAAACCACGTATATCAGCAGCTTACCTGTTAATATCTACTTCCTTTCGTAATAACAGAAAATTTTAGCACTACAAAGAAATAGTAGATGGCTGGGGATTTAGCGCAGGGGCTCAAGCGCTTGTCTGGTAAGTGTGAGGTCATGAGTTCAAACCCCAGTACAAAAAGAAATAAGAAAGAAAGAAAGAAAGAAAGAAAGAAAGAAAGAAAGAAAGAAAGAAAGAAAGAAAGAGTCAGTCTAGTTCAACATTCTTAAATGAAAGATTAAGAAAGAGGTCTAAAAATGGTTAGGTAACTTGGCAAAAGATCTAGTGAACATGAGAACTAGATATGGTGCCCAAGTCTTTTGACATCTAACCTAATGCACTTTATTCTGCTTCTGCACATATAATGTGTGACATCTTTAGGAAGAAATATTAAAGATTCTTTTGTCTGTTTAGAAATGACTCTTCTGGCAGCAAATCTTTGTACTTTCTGAGACTGAATAGCACTGACCTATATTTCACCTTGGCCAAATCACCAGATAATTCATCTGTACATACACATATTGTATATCCAATGTAAGTAGATTTTTTATCATTCTGTCCTTGGTTTATCTTGATATTTCAGTTTGGCTGTACTCATCTGTATGTGCCAACCAGTAAAAAATGTGGGGATGACGGAAAAACAGAACATGCACTACAAGTAGTGTGAATCCATGACAACCTAGGTCTGTTGAGCTGGCAGCAAATCCAGTACTATGCACAAAATGGTTCTAAAGAAAACTCTACTTCCCATTCCTGATCACTCTGGCATCCACAAACTAGATGGAGGTCACCTCCCTCTTACTGTGTTGTCCAAATAAGACTATACCTAAAGATTATCCTTTTGTTCCAAACAAGAAAATTCTCCCATGCATGCATGCTGCAAAGGCACTAAATGTTCTTCCCTCAAGTGAGCAGTTTTTATGGGAGCACAAACTCAAGAGTTCTGATTGTGTAAGCAGTGTAACATATCCCAAACAAATCACAAAAGCCACATGCACTCCAGCTGAATGCAAGAAAAGCTGCATAATGAGTTATTTGGACATTGGTGGACTCATCCAAGCACAGAAATCCCAAGTACAGCAATGTGTTTATGGAGATACTAATACTGTCTTACCCACAAGAGTATAATCACCTTCACTCACCAACCTCATTGTTGTTGACTCCCATACCTGCAGTCCCAGAGATCACTGGGCTAACTTCTCACTTTCTGGGGAAGCTACATCCCCAATCCCAAGGGCAGGGCAGGCCAGGCCAACCATTTTGAATGCTGGGTGTTTATATGTCAGCAAGTACCTATATTCATTTCAGCTTCCTGAAGCATTTATGAACATAGCTTAGTCATATTTCAGCCACAATATGGGAGATAAGACAGCCAGGAGATCTCATAGGTAGGTTGTGAGTAATAAATAATGAAAAAGCACTTTGCAAAATATGAAGTATGATCCTAACACTTAGTAGCACAAGATACTTTACTTTACCATTAGCCTACTTCATCATGAGTTGCCTGGAAGGGAGGCAAATGTTAGACATCATCAGCACAGCCTTCATTATGGATTAGGTCATAGGGAACAAAGTAGCTTTGGCTGGAACTGTTTCATCTGAAAGGAAACCATTTCATTAAATTTTTCCAGAAAAAAAGCACCCAGATCTTAAGGATCTCATCCCCCTCCTTTATTGCTCTAAAATAAACTTTTTAATAAGGTAAAAGCTGGCTTAATCTATTCATTTCACTGAAAAAACACCACTAACAATGTATTGATTTATTCCCCTTCATAAAGAAGGCAACTTATTACCAGGTACTCGATCCTAGGATAGTTTAATAAAGAGAGAGAACACAGAGCTAGAATTATAAATAAGAGCCCCAAATTAGTAGTTCAGTTTCCAATACTGAAACCCAGAAACAAACACCATTTTTCAGCTGGTAAATAACAGAGAACTGAGACTAAACTATGTATATGAGGCTGACACCATCCAAAAACTGAATAAACAAAAAACAGCAAAGTCTGGGGAATTTCTGAAAAACAACCTTTCTTTTAAATCTCAAAATATGATATGAATAAAATAAGTACTTGCACCCCTTCTAGGAAGTTTTACTCAAGATGAGATGACAAATGTATATAATGATATAAAGAAAGGACAAGGCCCTCTATAAGACATTACAGGCAGATTGTATCGCCATTCTTCTTTCTGTGGCTCCACCCATCCTACCCCCACAAAAAAGGAAAACATTTCTGCCTGAAACAGCTATTCACTTTAAATTGCATATTTAATGAAAGTCATTCATAACAGTTTCTGTAGCTTTTTAAAATGCAAGCTCAGTTACATATTTAAACATGTTCAAGTGAAACATTATGATATCTGGAATTTGCTTCAAAATAATCTCATGGAGATGGGAACAGGGAGGGTGTAGACACCAAACTGAATTGACCATGTGTTGATAACTGTTGAAAATAAATGACAGGCACACGAGCCTTCTTTCTGTTATTTTGCAACCTTCATGTGTTTGAACATTTCCATGAGAAGTTCATCTATTGCAATCAGCCTCAGAGAGCAACCTCAAACACAGGTTATCATGAAGAGTAAGTGCTTTATGACATTCATTTTTCTCAGAAGAACAGGAAATCAAACCAATGCCACACACTGTTCATTGAAAGGCAGATTCAAACACTAGCCAGGACAATCAGACAAGAGAGAGAAATAAAAGGAGTAAAGATAGGAAAGGAAGAAGTTAAATAACCACTATTTGCAGATGACATGATACTTTATATAAAAGACCTAAAAAACTCCATTAAAAGACTGCTAGAGGTAATAAACAAGTTCAGCAGTGTAGCTGGATACAACGTCAATGCTCAAAAATCAATAGCATTCCTGTACACAAACAAAAAACTCACTGAGAGAGAAATTATGGAAATATTGCCCTTCACAATAGCATCTTAAAAAATGAAATACTGTGGAATCAACCTAACTAAAAATGTAAAAGATCTATATGCTGAAAATTATACTATGCTGAAAAAGGAGATTGAAGAGGCTATTAGAAAATGGAAGGACACTCCTTGCTTTTGGTTAGGAAAAATCAACATTGTGAAAATGGCCATACTCCCAAAACTGGTATACGGATCTAACACAATCCCAATCAAAATACCATTATACCTGACAGATCTAGAGAACACACTCCTAAAATTCATTTGGAAACAGAAGAAACCTAGAATAGCAAAGGAAATTCTAGGCAACAAAAGCAAGTTAGGAGGCATCTCAATTCCTGACTTGAAACAGTACTATAAAGCCACAGTAATAAAATCAGATTGGTACTGGCAAACAAATAGACCTGAGGATCAATGGAACAGATTAGAAGATGCAAGCACAACTACAAAGACACTCAGCCACCTGATATTTGACAAAGGGGCTAAATATGTCCACTGGAAGAAGGATAGTCTCTTTAACAAATGGTGTTGGAAAAATTGGCTCTCTACATGCCAAAAACTGAAACTAGATCCATGCATATCACCATGCACAAAACTAAAGTCTAAATGGATCAAAGACCTCAATATTAAAACAGAAACACTAAATCTACTGGAAGACAAGGTAGGTACAACTCTTGGAGACATAGGTGTAGGCAGAGAATTCATGAACAAAATGCAAACTGCACGGGAAACACTGCAAAGAATCAACAAATGGGATCTCACATTATTGAAAAGTTTCTGCACGTCAAAGGAAATCACCAACAGAGTGAAAAGAAAACCAACAGAGTGGAAAAGAATTTTAACCAGCAACCCCTCAGACAAAGGACTTGTGTCCAGAATATATAAAGAATTGAAAAACATCAAGCCCCCCAAATTCAAAGACCCTCTCCAAAAATGGGCATCTGAGATGAACACACAGTTCTCAGAGAAAGATATACAAATGGCAAATAAATACATGAAGAAATGTTCACCATCACTGGTCATTCGAGAAGTGCAAATTAAAACAGCACTGAGATTTCACCTTACTCCAGAAAGAATAGCTGCCATCAAGAAATCAAATCATAACAAATGTTGGCGAGGCTGTGGGGAAAAAGGAACACTGCCCCACTGTTGGTGGGAATGTAGACTGTTGCAACCATTATGGAAATCCATATGGAGAATTCTCAGAAGACTAGGATTGGAAGCCCCATTCAATCCAGCTATCCCCCTCCTGAGTATTTTCCCCAAGGAACTGAAAAGTTCATATCACAGTGATATATGTGCACCCACGTTCATAGCTGCACAATTTGTGATAGCTAAATCCTGGACACAACCAAGATACCCATAAACTGCAGTGTGGATGAAAAAGTTGTGGCATTTTTATACAATGGAATATTACTCAGCTATAAAAAAGGATGATCTTGATGCCTTCATAGGTAAATGGAGATAAATTGAGACTATCCTCATTAGTGAAATATATAAGAATCATATTTATAAATATCATATTGTGTCTCTAGTGTAAAAAGTAAATAAGAACTACAAGAGTAATAAAACCAAAATGTGTAATTGCTATTGTAAAAAAGAGAGGAAAATTAAGTGCTCTAAGGGATATAACTGCATGTATGTTTGAGTGTGTAAAATAGATGACCATATTGCTGAATCTTTGTTGGATCTTTGAGCAGAACTGTTTGTAGTCTGACTGTTTGAATATTTACTATTTACCCTTTAACTTTGTAGCTTGAACAACTACATCCAGGATGACAGTATGTGGTTTATAAATTACTGATTTCTTAGTGGGGCTTTTTTTCATTTTCCTTTTTCTTTCTTTGTTTTGGAATTCTGCATTGTTGCTGCCCTTTTTTCTGTTATGCTTTTTTTTCTTCTCTTTAAATAAAATTTTAAAAATGTATAATGTTATTGTAAAAAAAGAGGAAATAGGAAGCGCTATAAAAGATATAGCTGCATGTATGTTTAGGTGTGTGGGATTGATGACCATATTTCTAGGTTCTTGTTGGATTGTTGAACAGATCTGTTTGCACTCTCACTGCTTGAGTGTCTACTTTGTGCTTTAATTCTGTAACTTGAATAACTATTTCTAAAAGAACAATATGTAATTTATCAACCTGTGATTTTTTACTGTTTAATCTTCTTTTCTTGAAATTCTGTAATATTTCTACCTTTTTCCTGTTTTTTTTTTTCTCTTTAAATAAAAAAAAGAAAGGCAGACTCAGAGAGAAAAGGTCAGAGGTTCTGGAGGCCTAGTTGTCACCAGACTCACCACCATGTGGCCAGGTCTGCAGATGCTGGGATATAAACACACTTGATTTGTAAGAACAGACATCAGACCAAGGCGCTCATAAAAGGTTATAAATGCATGTAGACATGAGTGACACAGGCACCTTTAGTAGCTGTGATGTCCTACATGAAGACTTACATCCCCAATCCTTAAACATATAAAATAATCATCAAATGATACTAACACACTAAAATGGAGGAACAGTAACTTGAACTTTTGAATCAGAGGAAACGAAGGCATGTTTCATCATAAAAATTTGGGTCCACAGTTGTTTCTAAAAGAAACAAAGTAAACATATCTGTCCATTTTATGGTTTAGCTCACTGTTTGTACTGACTCCCAATCTTGCTAATATTCAGGGAAAAATAACGATGAACAAATTTTGAACAGATATCATCTTCAAGATCCAATCCTATTCATCTTTTTGCTTGCTTTTTCCTTCTTCACAGTTTGAAAAGCTAAACATACCATTTGTCAGGATACCCTAGAGCTATTGGTAGCCACATACAAACTGTGTGGTTTGGAGATATAATACATAGGCTGAAAGGAGGAACCATCAAACCAACATGCTAAGGCAGGCTGAGACAAATGAGTCCTGGTGGCAGAAATATGTTATTGTTGTACACACAGGATAATTCACAGCCATACCTCAGTGATACAGGCATGTTTACACAAGTGTGCTGTTTGGTTTTCCATTGGGTGCAGGCAAATACACTGCTACCTGGCTTGGGAAGAGGATCGAGGTCTCTCTAAGCAGACAAAAACCCAAAAGGGATATGTATGTGCCGGTAAGTGTTTTCAACAACTAACTCTCCAAAAGGCAAAAAGGAAAATCTGATCTTCACTGCTTACCAACTTTCTTGGAGTCAACACTCCCACTATAGCCAAGTTCAGGTTAGTAATGGATGTCACTAACTATGGGGTCACGAAGGAAGTTGCATGATCATCTTGCACCAGTTCAAACCAGACTCAGACAATTTTCTTAGAAGGTGCCTATAACCCCATAGAGAAATAGTATGGAGGTGGTTGTGGCATGGACAGGAAGAAGGAAGAGAGACATGGGAAGGGCATGGGCTTTCTAGAGTTGGTAATTATCTACCAAACTGGACAACATTAATTTTTTCCCCTAGCTTTCCTTAAGGATCAAGTGCTTTAGAATCTAAGACAACTTGGGAAGGCATGTGTTTCATATTACTGGGTTATTCCATGTGATTCTAACTTGGTTTTTTAACTATCATGTAATTCTAATTGCAGGTGTCCCCTTAACTTTTTTATGTTTATCAGTATATATTTCCAGTGCCTAATGACTACATTCATCATGGGGGATTGGTACATGTACCTAACACATCTCAATTCTCTTTACTTCCGCTCTCATCCTCAACTTCCCTCTTACTCCATCCCTAGTTCCCCATTCCATTTGTTAAGAATCTGTCTCCTTATCTCATATTATCTACCTATTATTTTGTTCTTTCAATTATTTATACATTTGGAGTTCTTATATAAGAGAATGTCATGTGATATTTGTGCTCATATGTCTAATTTATTTAGCTTATGCTCTCAAGGTGCATCCATTTTCTTGCAAATGACTTAAAAGTATCCTTTATGGCCAAGTAGTACTCCACTGTGTATATATACCACATTTTCTTTGTCCATTCATCTATTGGTGGACATATAAGCCACTTCCAAGAGTTATCTCTTATGAGAAAAATATAAAATACATCATGAATTTATGTCATCATTCTTGTGTGGTAGTCATGTTAATCTCTGTATCATTCTGATTTTAGTATATGTGCTGCCAAAGTGAGTACTTTCTTTAACACATTTAAAATTTAATAATATACATAGTGTTTTCACAAAAGTTATCTCATTTAATCCCCCAAATAATCTAATGATGAGGAAATTATTTTTGTATGTTTTGCCAATTAGGAAACTGAGACTCCAAAATTAAATAGCTTGCCCAATAACTGCAGAATATATCCATCATAGGAGTGGAATATTGGATGACTGATCTCACTACAACCTCGGTCTATTTGAGGTAGAACTATAGACACAAGGTATGTTTCTCTCGGTGACTGTTGGGCCCTGACTTAAAAGAATGGTTAATGTGGTGGTTTCTGATGAAAGCAAGCTCGTTTCCCTTCCTTTATGGAAATCACAAGCCCAGAGAGACAGCATGTGAAAAGTAGTATCAATTTTTACAGCTATTCCTTAGACTTCATAGTTTTCAATTTTAAGAATAACAACTCAGATCCCTGGCATTTCAGTTGCACTTACAGATAATTGCTTGTAAAATGGAAAAGGCAAAAAGAAAATTAGGAGCTTCTAAAAGAGAAAATTGAAAATTCTATAGAGAAGATAATCATTTTCAATAATGTTCATGATTATTACTGAAGGACAGTCTCTGGTTAGCAAACTTTGCATTCTCTACTTCTCTTTGCCAAACTCCAACTTCTCCTCCAAATTTAGAATATGGTCCACAGGGGAAAAACATTGCCATTATAATAAACCTATGTGACCCATATTACTAAATGAAATATGGCTTATCATTCCCAGACTGAGGTATGATTTTTAGAATCCAATTCCTAGTTTCTTTACCACAGGGAACCAGTGAGCAGGGAGTGGAACTTTAGTTAGAACTCACTTTGCCAGTGTAATTGCTATCATTCCAACACTTGGAGAAGACTAGCCTGCTCAGAAAAGGAAAGTTTTCATGTGATATAAGGAAAAGTTAAGAGAAGAGAAAGAAGCAATGGTGAAAAGAGACATTTTAAAACGTGATAGCTTGAGGAAAAGCAGTCTTTGGGGTCCTACAGAATGGACAGTGCTAATAAACAGAGGCACTGAAGCCTGAATGAGGGGAGAGTAGATATAAAGGTGGACTATGGGAGATGGGAGGAGCTGATCTATTCTATTGTAACCCAGGCTATTGCATACCTAGGGGCTGAAGAACACTGGGATTGCATTTTCTTATTGAGCAAAGTGGAAAACTGTCTCATAATCACATAGAGGCTTATGGGGAATTGGGAACAATTCCATGGATATTCTGGATCCCAGAGCCCTTGAGTAGACACTGATAAAAGGATACCAAACACACTCAAGGATAATTGCCACACAACAGAGGTCAGACTGATGGCCTAAGACATCTCAGAAGCTGCTTGATTGGAGGATGGCAAGGGTCCTGAAGCAGCAGTAAAATCTCAGGTATAAAAAGTGTTGCATCTGGACAGCTGCTAGTACTTTCATTACTGCTAGCAATTCTTTCCTAATTCAAATTGGGTGGCTTTTTCTACATCAAAAATACTGGGAAGAAAGGGAGGTAACTCTTCAGAATAAAAATGTCTTAATGCGTTTTTTCCCTTAGTGGAATCTGAAAGCCTTAGTTTTTCTGAACTATCTTAATTGCTTCTTGGAGTATCCATGACTGTAAAATAAATGTATAAATTGTTTTTAAGAATTTTAGGTGAAATATTCTGTGGAATAGAATAAGAAGGGACTGAGGATTATAGGCAATACAATGAAAGAAGTTATTAACTTTCAAGTATTTGGGAACTATATTGCTGAAAACATACCAGTTTCAAGCCTTCCACGTTACAGCTGGATCCAGGTTTGGAGAAAATACCTTTTGAGCTGTTCCCCAAGGGTCAGAAAATTGAAGTTCACAAATGTACTAGTTCAATAGTTCAACAGAATTGATATACAACTAGACAATGTCCTGATAGTGTTGAAGTAAGGACGTTTTAACAGTTATTGTTTGTCTCATGCTTCCAAATTCATCCATCACAGAGTGCATTCATTTAAGCATTTCTCCTTTACTGTGTGCATTGTTGAGTTTTACCAATAGAGGGCACTGGAAGGACACTGCAAGAGGAAGCAGTTCTGCTTTTCTGGCAGCTAGCACGATGGAGTGGATCAGCAGTGTAAATATGAAGAAGGTGGGGAAGAACTATGTAGCTAGATGACTCAGAATAGGTACAAACTGTGCAGATACCATATATACAAAATGATGTGATTTCCAGTCAGCTTCTTCCTCCAGCCACCTCATAGCTTGCTTGTGGGCTGATAAATAGTGGCCACAGTGACAGGGATGAAGGCTGTGCATAGGCAAAACAGTATGAGTTTCCTCTCATGGTGGTCAGCTGGCTACAGCTGTCTATTGCCAAGTGCCTAGCCTGCTGAAGTGGGAGGCAAAACCCTGAGACCTGCATATGGCACCATTCCTCAAGAGGACCAGCCAGCCTCCTTATAGTGACTGATTACATTGGACCTCTTTAACCATGAAGGGAGCAAATATTTGTCTTCCCTAAAATAATAAAGATTCAGACATACAGATATGGATTCATCTTCTCCTATGGGTAATGCTTCCCCCAGCATCTATGTCCATGGACTCCCAGGCTGCCTAACCTGCTACCACGGCACTCCATACAGCACTGCATCTTATCAGGGAACTCATCTCACAGCGGACGTAGTGCAGCAGTAGCCTCATAGCTGTGAATATAACTGGTCTTATGACATACTCCCATTATCCAGAAACAGCTGGTCCAGCTGAAAAATGAAATGGTTTATTGAAGACAGTGACAATTGAAAGAAAACACTAATTGGATAGGGCTTAAGCCTCACAGGGTATACTTCACATAGAGACCATAATGTGCCGCTGCCTCCTCCTTTCCAGAAGACATGGGTTAAGAAATCAAAGGGTGGAGGTTACATCTCACTTCCTAAACTTTTCATTCCAGCAATTTGAACTCTGCTGGTTTGCAGATATTAGTTCTAAAAGTGATAATACTTCAGCTAGGAGCCACAGCAATGGTTCCAGTGAACTGGAAGGTAAAAGTGTCATCTGGGGCATTTTGGTGTCCATGAGCCACTGAACAAATTATCAAAAGGAGGGGTTGCTGACTAACTGGAGAGTCTGCTTTGGAATACCAAAGAGAAGTCAGGTTGTTGAAACACATTAGACCCATTGAAGACTATAGAACAAACAAAACAAAATCAGGCCACAGTTAAGAGAGACTTTGAAGAAATCACTGCAATAGAAAGAACCCTCTAACCAAAAAATCTGCAAGCATTTCAAAAGTCAGATGAAAAGGTGCTGGATTTTTGTTTGAAAAAGCAGTAAGCATAAAAGGGACCAGCTGTGAGGGAGTGATATAAGCACGTGGCATAACTGGACAGTCGATCAAGGACATCTTTTGCAGTCATCTGATTTTCTGGAAGCGTCATTAAGAAGGAACTATTCTGCATTGTGATATTCACTCAATCTGAAAATGGGTCAAATTCCAGAGGCCTGCAGAGAAGGGAGAAGGCCTGCAGACTAAAGTTTGGTAAAGTCAATTTAATTGGCATTTGTCCACATTAGCCAGTGGGTACCAACAAATTAGTTTAATTTAAAAATACATGACAAAGAGGAGGAATATGGAGACTCTATTCCCGGCTTTGCCATAGGTAAACAAGGGAGTCAGGCACAAGTCATATAGAGAAGCATGAGCTTTTGGAATGAGTCACTTCTTTGAACAGAAAAGTGTGGGAAGATTTCTTAACCATTGTTGTTTTTCTAGTGACACAGGGCTCATATGGAACCTGGGAGAATTCTTATAATTCTGAAGGTTGTAAGTCCAAACTGGTTCTTCACAAAAATCAAAGCATCAATTTCCTTACTGTTCCTCTTGGGGATGCTAGGAGAGAGTCCATTTCTTTACTGTTTCCAGCTTGTAGAAGTCACCTATCTTCCTCAGCTCATGTTCCCATTGCTCCTTATGCAAAGCTAGCAGTATCAGATTATGAGTTCATCTCTGATTCTTTCTATTCTAAGGACCTTTGTAATTGCTGTACATTGGGTTCATTCAGATTATACAAGATAATCTCTTCTTTGAAGGTAAGTGATTTGCAACCTTAATTTCCTCTTGCCATTCAACCTAACATTCAAGTCTTGAAGAATAGAATATAAACATCTTTGAAGGGGTTATTACTTTTCTGAGCATATTCAACATATTGCGGGAGTCCAGCTGCGGCAGGGCTAGGGTTTCCCAAAGGTGGTCAGGGAGTCGGCGATTGAGAGACAGAAAACATTGCACACCAGTCTGTGAGTGAATCTGAATCCGCTTTATTTTTTAGAAGCTGGAATATATATATGCTAACCTTGGCAGCAACCCCCAGCCCCAAGCAGGAAGCGCCCCAGGCTTAGGGCCAGGCAGGGATAATCCTAAACAATAGGTTTTAACCTCAACCCCAAGCAGGAAGTGCCCCAGGCTCAGTAGGTGTTAATTAACTCTTCTCACCTTTGTAACATCTCAATCTTGTTACTTAGTTAGCTTGGGAAATGTAAGCCGAAGCACCTGGATGCCTGCAGGAGGAAGAGATGTGTGAGGCTATTATGCCGCTCCCTACATTGTTTCCTTTATCACTTATGGGAGTATGGCAGTTCCTGTGAGAACAGCGCCTGTCTTAGGTCAAGGACTCTTCATATGAACCCAACCAGGCCTTACCCGTCATGGGCCTGCAGGACAGCAATTGGTCCTGTGCCTGT
>PVLA01012178.1:0-46712 GCA_004027455.1 Hydrochoerus hydrochaeris
CAGGCCTTACCCGTCATGGGCCTGCAGGACAGCAATTGGTCCTGTGCCTGTCTTAGGCGGCTGGTGGCGTAACATATGTGTCCTAGTTGCCCATCTCTGGCTGCCTGTCCAGTGTCTCAGGGCAGTTGTCACACAGGAATTTTGTAAATCCTCCTCCATGAGCTCTTTCACCCAAAGCTCCCACATAAACTCTCTCACATTATTCACAGAAGGCAAAACCCCACAACCAGTCCTCACAAAGGGGTTATCTAGAGGGCCTCCAGCAACCCCCCTGGAGTCTCCACCCTCGACTCCATATTGAGCATTACATAAAAACATGCACATGTGAACTACACAAATTACAATTATCAGTACAAAACATTCCAAGATCCCCGCGCCCAATTCCCACATGCGGTGTCCTTTTCCTGGAGAAGCGATTGTCACAAGGCGTGGATGGACTAGGACGCAGCATGGACAGAAAAGGGTGCCGCACTAGAGAAATCAAAAAATCAGGTCCATAGATAGCAGTCAAGTTAGAAAAGGTAGGATTTCCTATTTTGCCCCAAAGGGGAAAACAACAGCTAAGTTATACAGGGCTTGAGAAAGAAGGGGATTTTCTGCGGCACAGAAGAGTTTAGGGATCCTGAGATACATGGGGAATTGGGGAATTGATTCTGGGTGTAGTCTTGCTTCATTGCAGAGACTGAGTGGTTGGGAAGGAGAAAGAGGGAGATGGAATTCTCTTGAAAGTCAATGACAAAAGTAGTGGAATGAGGGTCTTGTGATATTTTCTGGTGAGTCTTCCACATGTGCTTCCTCTTCAAGGAACTGTCTACAAAGTGAGTTCAGTTTAATTTGCAAAAGAGGAAATAAGACCTCTGATAGTGGACACAGGAGCAAATTCGAGTAGACTCATGCAATCTGTGAGTAAGCAACAAGCATGAAAATCAGCCAGACCCTAATACTCAGAGTACAGTCATTTTGGAAAATCTTGGGTGACTTTCTGCGTGTTACGTTGAAGGCAATTTATCAAGCCATAGAGCAATTCTAATCCTGGCAATACTGGGAGAACCTATTTAAACTTTCCCAGTTCTGGGGACCTGTGAGCCTCATAGTGTAGCTACTAAGGCAGCCATTGTGTCTTCCCTGCTGAAGACTGGTTTGTCTCAGCCCCTTTGTTCTCTCTCCAGGATGTATCCAGGAATGAGGCATTATTTAAGAGTGTCTAGGAGGCATCTGTGTCCACCCTTACCTGCAGGGATGATTTTAAACACAATGCTAATAAATTAGAGAATGAAGTGGTCATAGGAAATGAATTTGAAACATATACCCAAATGTTAAGTGCTAAATTTTATGTGGACAGTTGATATCTTTTGGGTGTCTGTTCACAGTCAGGTTTTTCTTCAAGATTGGGTGGGTGTGTATTCAGGTATACTACTCATGAATGTGCAAAGAACAAATCTGCAGAAAAAGAGCTGCTGGGTGAAGAGGATGAATGAGTGAGTGCTCAGGTCACCCATATGTTTATAAATAGATGATGCCCGGTGATGTGTTTGGATGGTAGGCATGAAGAGGCAATACGCAACGTTCAGAGGAAACTGGAAGAAAATGGTTTGCACAGACCCATTATGTATCATATTAGTTGGACTCTGACACAAACAGGGTAACAAATTAGTCTTTCAAAAGGCATTGAGCATGAAGCTGGAAGTCTGAAGCCCTTTGTCTATCTTTCCCAGTGTCCCAATATCAACAATACTGATACATCTAGTCCAGCAGGTGACTTTTAATGCCAATAATTGTATCATGTATGTGCTTACCGCAATCTTATTTTGCCACCAGAAACTTGGTTGCATATATAAATAGCATATATATATATATATATATATAGAGAGAGAGAGAGAGAGAGATGGATGCAGATATAAATATAAATTGAAAATGGACTTTGTAGAAGCTGAAGTTCAGCAATTTTGAATTTGCAGCCTTAGTGTTTGCATTAACTAAACACTAGATGGCAGCCAGTTACCTTCACATTGGAAACAAGGATTCAATTGTTGACTGTTTTTTCTTATATGGGAAATTTAAGTGTATCTATCCTGATTTAAGGTTTAGTCACCGACTCTTCTAATAAAATGAACTTAGGGCTGGGCTACTCAAGCTTCATTTGCCATATTGACTTTGTATATAACTTCACTTTATTTGTGGTGCCCAGGTAGAACCAAGGACTTTGGTTACGCTAGGCGAGTGCTCCACACTGAGCCGCTCTCCCTGCCCCCGAGATGCAGCTTTCAAAAATAAATTCATCATGCAGCTCCTGCAACTTTTATTCTCCTGGTCTCCACAGAACTGTTCAGTAACAAATCAGTAAATTGAACCTTCGCTTGGCTCCAAAAACATGGCCATTTCTATGCCCGTTCTTGACTGTCAGCCTTGCCTAAAATTTCAAACTCCGAATGCAAATTCTGAGAGATAAAGTACATCATTGCCTTTCACATTTTTTGTTTTATTTTATTTCGTTGCATTTTATTTTCTTTTTTTTACTGAACATCAAAGTGAACCTTTATTTTAAGAAGACCTGGGCTACAGCACAGGGAGCTCCACACATGAGGTAGCCTTCCTGGACTAAAACCTGGCAAGTGCTACTTATAAAGCAGCTTGCGGGGCTGTTTCAGTGAGGGCAAGGACTGAACCCAAGGAATCTTCTGGAAGGCTTGTTGTGAATGTTTAGTACCCAGAAAAGGGCCCAGATCCATTCATTCTGGATTTTAGCCTTCTCACAAATATAACAGTATCTTCTAAAATGATTGGAGTGGGGGCTGGGGGTGCCACCGCACTGCCTGACTGGCTGTGCTCATGTTGGAGTGGAGAATTCTGAAAGCCCAGGGAGGACACTGAAACAAACTATCCCAGTCCATTAGGGTGCAAAGTGGGTGCAAAAGGAAGTGAAGGGGAAGAGCAGACAGCCCTGACAGCCCTGAGACCCCTGATGCTCAATCCTGATATCTATTCTCTGTCCTACATCCAGGGTTATATTGTGTACCTCAGAAGTGGTCAGAGTTCCTTATTGACCCTCATTGTGTGCGAGCTCTCATCAGCCATTTTGTTTTTGTTATTCATAGATGACGGTGGCATGGCTTTGAAAACATGGGGAATCAACTACAACACAGAATCCTTCCTGCTTCAGAGAAATTCATGAGCATTTCTGGAAAACACATTTCTGATAAACTTTATTCTAATCATTAAGCTGGGTAAATATTCCCAGAGTGCAGTGGAAAACTAGATTCCTAAAACTTCATCCAGCAGAACCAGAATTGACTCCATGTAAGTCAATTGATAAAGGATTAAGAATTTTTGGTATGAACTTTCATTTAAAAGGATTGCTGATTCTTTTGTTTGGGTTGCAAGATTTAAGAAAAATATTTTCTTCTGGGCTATCTATGCTTGATAGCAATTCAAGAGATCTCTGACTACAGCTTCATTGAGGTGAGCAGTAAAAACCTGGACCTTAAGACTCTCTTTCCCCTCAGGGGACCGAGACCCCTTCTTCACTCCCACTGATGTCTGACACTCCATGCGTGGGAGTCTAGTGAGAGGCTGTGACAAACACATCCCTGTTGTTTCAGGAAAAGAGGAGCAGGCAGAAGCAAATGGGGCTGGCAGTGGGGTACAGACATCCCCTGCTACAGGCAGGGTGGGTGACTTTATCCCAGTGGTGGTGACTATATATTCTGTTGGCTGAAGAGTGCCTCAAGATGGGTCTGTGCTCCTCTACCATGCAGAAGATCCTCTATATCACATTAAATCAACATGTCACACGGAATCAATACCAAATTCTAATCCACACATGGAACAGGGCAAGAGCCCTGAAGGTGACAGACACACTTCTTCCTTGTGAGGAAGGAAATAGAGCAACTCTGGAGGACCTCCCCGAGGTCTGGGTGGAGCTGGGCATTGAAAGCTGGCCTGGACCAGGGTAACTGAGCATCACTCAGCCAGAGCGGAAACCAGCATGGAGGGTTAAGTGCCCAGTTACTTGAGTTACTTAGCAGTTCACACCTCCATCCCCCCCTCCCTCTTCCAGGCTAGCTGACCCCTCATTAACGCTGGCCCCTGTCTGTACTGAGCATGGTGACTTGTGTATATCCCCTCATGGAGGAGGGTTGGGGAGCCTTGTGCTCCCACAGTAGCCCCAGCTCCTGGAGTGAGTGATAAGTGAGACCCTTCCTATGTAAGATGGGAAGTAGGCAGCAGGTCAGTTGGGAGGCATACTTAAGCTTCTTGTCCCCAAGATAAGACTCTACGGGAGCCACCCTCGGCCCTCACTGAGGCTCACCTTTAGCAGCTCATGGAGGACCTGGGTGCCATCCTGATCTTAATATCCACCCATTCGTGTGGTGATCCTGGCTCTGATCCCTATGTGGCTGCTCTATTTCTGCTTGAGTTAGTTGTCTGAGCTTTGGGAATGTAACAGACCCTTCAAGGCACAGCCTGAGAATAGCTGTGAAGGTGGAGGATTGGGAAACGCAGTGCTAATCATTCCCGCTTTCGCCTGGCAGGAGAACTAGATCCTTCAGTGTCCTCTGTGCAGTACTCTACAAGTAGCCAGAACACACTCAGTTCCTATGACTTCTGCTCCTGACCCTGCCCAAGAATGAGGACCTTTGAAGTCAAAGACCACCAGCCCTGGAGCCTGGGCCCCAACCAAGTGAGATCAAACCCCAGCCTGTCCTGGTATGCTGGTGTGCATTCAATGAGGAATAAGACTCAGTGTGGATGAGCAGATGAGCAGGTAGACTTTCATATCACAGTTGGTGGGTTGCAGTCTCCAGGGTTGCAGAAGTCTCCTGGAGTGCTGCATGACCTCCTGACCAGTGCCAGTGGTGCCAAGAAGAAGCCTTTGTTCTAGATGGAACCAAGTGTGTTTTCTAAGATAGACCTCCGTCCCTCCACTGGCCAAAGTTTGGGAAAGTTTCCATGAGGCAAACCTTCCAAAGTGCTACCTTGTACCTGGAGGTGAGGTCACAGTTCCACCACCTCCAGCCTGCCTACTTCCCACTCCACCTCTCAGAGACTGATGTTATGAGCACCTGGAGGTAGGACCTTGTAGCTTTTATTTGACGTTTATTCCAAAATCATTACATATAAGTAGATGCTGTGTATCAGATACACATGCATACATACATACACCTGTAAAAATATCAGCATGAAAGAATAAAAGACTTGTATAGCTAAGACACAGGAGTCTAGGGTTGTAGGTTAGGTGCTGCCTTGGGATGGGGGTGCCTCACAGGGGATTGCTGGTAAGATAAATGCAAAGTCAGAGGGGCAATGTTTTTGTTTGTTTGTTTGTTTTTCCTGGTACCATAGTTTTGTTTCAAAAAACTGCACCTGGCCCTGTGGATTTAAGAGCTATTTATTGACCCCATTTTTTCCCCACAATCAAAGCATTTACCCAGGGATATGGCACAGTATTTTAAATTTCATTTGAATGGCTGAGTTTTGGAAAGATTGCTGAAAGTATCATCGAGCCACACCCACAGGGCCTTCAAGGTCCTTAGTAGCTTTAGACAATTCCAGTTACAACATTTTTTTCCTTTCCAGCCGTCTTTTGCAGAGAAACTTTTTTACTCTGGATTTTTTTGGTGGGCTATTTCTTTTTTGGGACAGAAAAGCAGAGGAGAGCACCTCAGAGGAAGGGACCAGGGACAAGATCTAGCACCCAAAGTCAAGACTTCATGACCTACACAAACATACCCGGAAGTATGTTTTGCTGATCTTCTAGGCATGTCTTCATCCAGTCAACCTGATCCCAATTAGCACTCACAATTGTGTTGCCCCTAAGTCTCTGTTTAGTGCCCACAAATTGTATATATGTGCAGTTGTAAGAAATTCTATTATTCACTTTGGATATTATTATGGGATCTTTCAGTTATTATTTTTTATACTAAAGAGACAATGTGATATTTACAAATACAAGTCTGATTTATTTCACTTATGAGGATAGTCTCAAGATGCCTCTATTTACTCATAAAAGCCTCAAGATCATCCTTTTTATAGCTGAGTAATATTCCATTATATAAAAATACCACATCTTTTTCATTCATTCTGCAGTTGATGGGCATTTTGGTTGTTTCCAAGATTTAGGTATCACAAATCGTGCTGCTATAAACATGGGTGCACATATATTGCTGTGACATGACCTTTTCAATTTTTCTGGAAAAATACCCAGGAGGGGAATAGCTGGATTGAATGGAACTTCCAATCATAGTTTTTTAAGGAATTTCCATACTGATTTCCACAGTGGCTGTACCAGTATACACACCCACCAACAGTGGAGCAGTGTTCCTTTTCCCCACAGCCTCACCAACACTTGTTATCTGTTGATTTCTTGATGGCAGATATTCTTTCTGGGGTGAGATGAAAGGTCAATGCTGTTTTAATTTGCATTTCTTGAGTGAACAGTGATGGTGAACACTTCTTCATTTCCAAAATGTATAAAAGATATTGTGATAATGAAAGGGAAAGAAAGTGCTCTAAAAGGTATAACTATGTTTAAGTGTGTAAGATAGATAACCATACTACTAAATTTTTGTTAGTTTACCAGAGTAGTTGGTACTGTCATTGTTTGTCTGTCTACTTTTATGCTTTGATTTTGTAACTTGAACAACTACTTCTAACATAATATGTAATTTGAACTAGTGATTTCTTAGTGTTATTGTTTTTGAAATTCTGCATTATTTTTATCCTTTTTTCTTTTGCTTTTTTCCCTCTAAAAAAAAAGAAGAAATTCTAGATAAGCTTGGAAAATGACTGATCAAATGTTTCCCATGCTTTAATTCACACAAGGAGCATAGTGAGAAAAACACACTATCTCTACAGGAAATTCAAATTGGCGGAGTAGGTGCAGGTACCATGGTTCCCCACTTGCAATAAATGCAATAGGCTCATTTTCAGGGGCTGTCTCTTCTAAATCGTGCTCGAACTTGTGTTCCAGGAAAGTTTTATTTTGGAGAAACAGCAACAGTTTAAAGCCTCTGCAAAACCTGAAACCAAGATGGTTGGGAAATAGTTATTTGGTATAGCATACCTGTGGGAAAAGTGCAGTAGGACTCACCATTGACACAGCAGCAGCCTATTAAATTGGTGTGTTAACAGAAGAGGTCTTTCTTGCAACTTGCTATTCTTCATTCAACTCCGATTGATGGAAGCTGAACTTACCCATACAAACAATTCAGTGTTGAGAAAATATGGGGACTAATTTTTACATTTTTCTCTCTTTTTTTGTTTTCTTTTTCTTTTTTTCTACTTTTATTTGTTTCTGTTACTTTTACATAATTTCATTTACTTTTATTCTTTAGTGTGATTTTTTGTTTGTCTTTCTCCAATTGTTTTTCATCTTCTTTTCAAAAAAATCTTTCTCCCTCCATTTTTCCCCATACCCTGCCTCTTCATTATTATTATTATTACCATTAACCTTTATTAATATCTATTTTTTATTTTCTCCATATCAGCTCTTTATTATACTATTTTTTCTTTCCTTTCTATTGTTAATGGTGGAATGGTTGTTGCTTTTATTTTAATTTTATTTCAGTACCTGGTATTTCTTCATGTTGTCATCACTACTATGGTTTGTCTTCTTCTCTTCCAATTGTACTAGGAATCTAGTACTCACAAAAAGACTGATCACCAAGAAGAAACTCACACAAAAGTAGAACAGATGTCCATCCCAACCCATGCACAAATCTCAGTATAAAACAAGATGATAAAACAAGGCAACATGGCTTTACCAAAGGTAACTAACTCACCAGTAACAGCACAAACATGTCCAAATGGATAAAAAGGTGGACAAGGAATCCAAGAATGATTTTTACATGACCAGTTTATTAAAAAGTGTTTTAATAAACAGTTGAATGAATTAGGGAAGCTTTTGCAAGATATGAATCAACAATACAAAATAAAAGATAAGAGATTCTGAAGAATAGCCAAACAAAAATCTTGGAAATGAAAAGACTTAGTCAAATCAAAAACTCAAGTAGAGAACAGAATTTCTGGGCTCAAGGATAAAATTATTACATGCAGACACTAGTAAAGAAAAAATAACAAGTTACTAACAAAGAATCCAAAAATCTGGGATATGTTTAAAAGACTAAGGTGGTGTTGAAATTCACACTAGGTTCATTGAATAGAAAATATATTTCAGGGCTGGAGATTTAGCTCAGTGGCTAAGTGGCTGCCTGGCAAGTGTGAGGCTGTGAGTTCAATCCCCAGTACAAAAAAAAAAAAAAAAGAAAGAAAGAAAGAAAGAAAGAAAAGAAGAAACAAAGAAAAGGAGAAAGAAAATATATTTCAATGAAATAATAGAAAATTCCAAAATTTTGGAGAATATGTAGCTATCTATACATAATAGACATTTAGAACCAATGAGAAGCATGGCCATAAAATAATTTCCCAAAGGCATATTATTGTTAAAATTCCAAGCGTACAGATAAGGTAAACAATATTGAAAGGTGAAAGAAACTCCCAAGTCACATATAGGGACAGACCCATGAGAATAACTGAAGACCTATCTGTGGAAAATCTGAAAGTTAGAAGATCACAAAATGATGTATTTCAAGCTCTGAAAGAAAATATCTATTAATATAGGTTATTAAATCCAGAAAATTTATCTTTCAAAGTTGAAGAAAAAATAGAGAATTTCCAAGAGAACTGTAAACAAAAGAAATTAATGACCACTGAACCATCACTGAAGAATAAACTTTAAGGAATCCTACACACAAAAGTGGACAATACATCAGTTATTGAGAAAGAAGAGAATCAAACACTACAACTACATAATGAAAAAAACTAGGATTGTCTATAATAAATCTGAATGTAAATGATCTTATTTTTCCATTTAAAAGAAGTGGACTTGCAGACTGGATTAAAAACAAGACTCAACTCTTTACTTTCAAGAAACACACCTCCCTAAGAAAGATACACAAAGTAAAAACAAAAGGAGTAAAAACAAAGTTTTATGAAAATGGATCTGAAAATAAGCAAGAGTAGCTTTACTCATATAGAATTTAAAGCAAATTAATTACAAGAGAAAAAGGAAACCAGTATATATTGGCAAACATAACAATGCACTCAGAGAATATATAACAATATAAACATATACACACTGTGTATTAGTGTGTCCAATTTAGTAAAGTAAATATTAGATGCAAAAGAACTCATGGCATCTGATACAATAATACTGAGTTACTATAAAATTCAACTCTTTTCAATAGACAGGTCAATCAGACAAAAAAAAATAGTAGCAAAGAATCATGAAATGAGCTACACCTTAGACTTAACAGATATTTAAGGAATGTTTTAGTCAACAACTAGAGAAAGCAGTTTTTATAAGCACATGAGTTGTTCCCCAGAAGACATCATATTTCATTGTATGAAGAAACTGTTAACAAATCTAAAAAGTTAAAAATTATGTCTTATCACTTCATAATGGGATGAAACTGCAAATCAAAAGCAAGAGAAACTACAGGAGTTGCACAAATACATAGAGATTGAGCAGTCAGTTGTTCATTTAAGAAATCAATAACAAAATTTTACAATGTCTGAGATTAAATGAAAATAGCAATACAACCAAAAAGAATCGCAACGGATAAAATGAGTATAATTCTAAAAGAGAAATGTATAGCTATCTGCACCTATATCAAACAGAAAGATATGAAATAACCTAATGATGAATCCCAATGTCTTGGAAAGAAACAACCAAAATCAAACCTAACAGGAGGAAAGAATTAGTAAAGACATGAATAAAATTGACTTAATGAAGATAAAATGAACAATATAAAGGATAAAGGAGACAAACTTGGTTTTTGAAAAGATAAACGATATTGAAAACCCTTTATTCAAACTAACCAATTAAAAGAGAAGACCCAAATCAATACAGTGAATTGAGAAAAACAGGAATTAAAAAAAATAAACAGCACCAAAAATCAGAGGATCAATAGGGACAAGTTTGAAAATTATATGGAGAATCTAGAAGAATGTGTGAATTTTATTCACACATTCTTCTAGATTCTCCATATATATATATATATATATAGTCTACCAAAATTAAAATAAGAAGGCATAAAACACTTAAACACATCAATAACAAGTAAGGAAATTGTAGAAGTAATAAAAACATCTTCAATAAAGAAGCTTAGGGGAGCCAGGGATAGGGTTTAGCGGCATAAGAGTTTGCCTGGCAAGCGCAAGGTACTGAGTTCAACATTAGGTACAAAAAAAAAAAAAGCAGCTTAGGACCAGGCATGCAATTCAGTGCTGAATTTTATCACACCTTTAAAGGACAACTTCAGATACTTCTCAAATCATTTCATTAAATATAGGGAACACTTCCAAACTCATTCTATAAGGCCAATATCACCAAAACCAGACAAAGACACCAAAAATAATACTGGTAATTAAATGTAGATATAAAAAAAACCCTAAACTAACTTCTGGTAGACAGAGTTGAACAATGCATTAAAAAGATGTATTTGGTTTATTTTCAGAGATTCAAGAATAGTTCAACATACATAAATCAACAAATGTTATGAATAACAAAGATAATCAAGAATGAAAATCACCTGATTATCTTATTTGATGCAGAAAATCCTTCAATAAAATTAAACATCTCTTCACTAAAAATCCCTGAACAAACTAGATATTGAGGCAACATACTTTAATATAATAAAAGTTATACAAGAAAAACCTACAGCATGCATCATATAATGTCATAAAACTGAAAGCATTTCCTCTAAAATCAAGAATGAGACATGAATGTGCACTTTCTCCACTCTCATTCAAAATATTACTTGAAACTTTGACCAAGTCTGTTAGGCAAGAAAAAGAAATAAAATGGACACAAATAGGAGAGAAAGGAGTCAAATTATCTTTAGTTGCAGATAATATGATTGTATACTTAAAAGACCCTACACACTCCACCAAAAGAATTTCCAAGCTGAAAAGTTCAGTAAAGTAGCACAATATAGAATCAACAATAAATATAAACACATTGAGAAAGTAATCAGTGAAAACAATTTCATTCACAATTGCTTCAAAAAATATCCACAAATCAATTTAACTAAAAAAAAGATATATCTGCAAGAAAAATTTATGAATGCATAGTAAAGGAACTGAAGAAGACACTGAAAAATGGAAAGACCAGTTATGTTCATGAATCATAAAAATTACTATTATTAACTTGGTCATGTCAGAAAAAAAGGTCTACAGAATCAGTGTAGTTTAGAATTCTGATGGCATCCTTGACAGAACAACAAGAATCCTAAAATTCATGTAGAAGCACAGAAGACCCAAAGTAGCCAAAGAAATCATAAACAAAAGGAGAAAATTTTAAAACACTGCAATAGCTTATTTCAAATTATACTTCAAAGTCATACTAACAACAGCATGGTCCTTACACACACAAAATAGACATGTACACCAATGGAAGGGAATAGAGGATGCAAAAGCAAACGCATGCAACTATAGCCATCTGATTCTGGACATATGTGCCAACCACGTACCCTGTTCTCTCTAGCAAATTCTATTGGGTAAATGGGGCATTCATATTTAGAAGATTGAAGCTAGGTTTAAAGTCACTAAACAAAACACTCCAAATAATCAAGAACTTGGATCTCATATTATGGAAAAGTTTCTGCACTTCAAAAGAAATCATGAACAGAGTGAAAAGAAAACCCACAGACTGGCAGAAATTTTAACCGGCAACCCCTCAGACAAAGGACTTATATCCAGAAAATATAAAGAACTGAAAAATATCAAGCTCCCAAATTCAAAGACCCTCTCCAAAAATGGGCGTCTGAGATGAACACACAGTTTTCAGAAGAAGATATACAAATGTCAAATAAATACATGAAGAAACGTTCAATATCTGAGAAATTCAAATCAACAGCATTGAGATTTCATCTCACTCCAGAAAGAATAGCTGCCATCAAGAAAACAACTGATACCAAATGTTGGCGAGGCAGTGGGGAAAAAGGAACACTGCTCCACTGTTTGTGGGATTGCAGACTGGTGCAGCCATTATGGAAATCAGTATGGAGATTTCTCAGAAGGTTAGGATTGGAAGTTCCATTCAACCCAGCTATTCCCCTCCTGGATATTTTCCCAGAAAACCTGAAGAGGTCATATCACAGTGATATATGTGCACTCATGTTCATAGCAGCACAATTTGTAATAGCTAAATCTTGGAAAAAACCAAAATGCCCATCAGCTGCAGAGTGGATGAAAAAGATGTGGTAGTTTTATGCAGTGGAATATTACTCAGCTATAAAAAAGGATTATCTTGAGGCCTTCATAGGTAAATGGAGACAACTTGAAACTACCCTCATAAGTGAAACAAATAAGAATCATAGTTATAAATATCACATTGTGTCTCTAGTGTAAAAAGAAATAAGAACTGTAGGAGTAATGAAACCCAAAATGTGTAATTGCTATTTTAAAAAAAGAGAGGAAAAGAAAGTACTCTAAAGGATATAACTGCATGTATGTTTAAGCATGTAGGATTGATAACCATATTACTAAGTTTTTGTTGGATTGTTGGACAGAACTGTTTGTAGTCTCACTGTTTGAATGTCCCTTTGTATGCTTTAATTTTGTAACTTGAACAACTATTTCTAAGAGGATAATATATAATTTATTAACTAAAAAAAAGTAATAAGAAATGTCGGAGTAATAAAACCCAAAATGTGTAATTTCTATTGTAAAAAAGAGAGGAAAAGAAAGTGCTCTAAAGTATATAACTGCATGTATGTTTAAGGGTGTAGAATTGATAACCATATTACTAAGTTTTTGTTGGATCATTTAGCAGAACTGTTTGCAGCCTCACAGTTTGAATGTCCACTTTGTGTGCTTTAATTCTGTAACTTGAACAACTATTTCTAAGATGACAGTGTGAAATTTGTCAACTAGTGATTTCTCAGTGTTTATTTTAGTTTATCTCATTTTTTTGGAATTTTGTATTATTGCTTCCCTTGTTTTCTGTTTTGTTTTTTTTCTCTTTAAATAAAAAAATAAAATAAAGTTGCTAAAGAAAATATAAAACTTTTTGAACTCACAAGCACAGATAGGCAAAAGCTTCCTAAGACTTCAACAACACAGAAGATAATAAGAATCCACAAATGAGACTGCATCAAATTTCTGTTTCTGCACAACAAAACAAGCAATCGACAGAGTGAAGAGAGATTCTACAGAATAGGAGCAAATGCTGGCCAGCTATTCTCTTGACAGACGATGAATATGTAGACTGTATAAGGAACTAAAGAATTTAAGGCAAAATGAAGGAAAAAGAAGAGGAGAAAGAAGTGAAGGAGGGAAAATACTCTGACAAATGACTAAATGAATTAAAAAAAACACTTCTCTTTGTTAGTAGTAAATAGTTTGCAAATGAAAGTAAAGTTGGCATACTTTTTGATGATACTGTTTTAGGTTGAATATTCTATAATATACTTTTTATGGAGCATGATATGTTGAATCACTATAAAATTTCTTCTAAAAATGGTGTAAATATTTTATTAATAAAACATTACATTTACAAATTTAAAAAATAAATACAAATGGACAATTATATGAAAAACTATGGAACATTTTTAGATATTAGTCAAATATAAAACAAAAAAAATACATCGAGATTCCATCTCCAGTGAGAATGACTATCACCAAGGGTTCATAAAAATGCTGGCAAAGATATGGTGAAAAGGAACTCTTCTAATATGGTGATGGGAGTGTAATGAGTACAGTCACTGTGGAAAATCACTATTGTGCTCCTGAAAGAATGTAACTAAAATGTATGACTTAGATATAATATTCTTTGGCATATACCTGAAAGAGTTAAAGTCAGCACACTATAAGGATACTTATATACCCATGTTTATCACAGTACAATTCACAATAGCCAAGATTGGAACCAGCCTAGGTTTCCATTAATGGATGAATGGGAAAACAAGTGAGATATATTACTTGCAGGAAAATGAATGGAAGTAGAGATAATCATAGCAAGTGAAGTAAGCCAGACTCAGAAATACAAGCATCATGAATTTTCCCTAATATATGAATCTAAAATAGAAATGGAGTGAAAGTAGTGAGACTATTAGACAAAAAGAGGGAAATAAGGCAGGGATTGGAGGACATAAACAAATTAATAGAGGAGATGGAAATTATTTAAAATATGTCAGATCCATGCATGAAAACTTCACATCTAAACACAATATTTATAAAATTAATAGATAATAATAAAATATATTTCAATACTGAGAAAGAACTAATAACCAGAATATATTTTTGAAAAACTCAAAGATTATAATCCCCCCAAAACCCAAACAACCCATTCAAAATATGGACAAGTGAAATGAATACACACTTCTCAAGAGAGGAAATACAAATGGCCAATACTTACATGCAAAAATATTCAGCACCTTTGACCATTAGAGAAATGCAAATCAAAACAATCTTGAAATTCTGTCTTACTCCAATCAGAATGGTTATCATCAAGAACATGAGTCAATAGATATTGGCAAACATGTGAGGAGAATGAACCCTTAGACATTGTTGGTGAGAATACTCTTTAAAAAAAGTAAAGTAAAATAAAAATTCCATTTCACCCAGATACACTCTCCTGGATATATTCCAAAAGAGCTGAAGTCATCATACTATACAGTAATACCTACATATCTATGTATATAAAAGTTCAATTCACAATAACTGAAATATGAAAATAGCCTAGTTTCCTCATAAATGATAAATGGGTAAAGAAAATAGGATATATAAGATATATATGTGATATACATTATATATTATATTGTTACCCAACAGCACAACATATGCTCAGCTGCAGAAGATTGCTAACTCTGAGGAGCTGGAATATCTTGAGGTTGGGATATTCTGCCAACTCAAGCAGAGATAGCCAAGATGGACACTGCAGGGAAGACAAGGAAGCTCTCTAGGGGACAATCAGATAAAAGTATTAATTCAGTCAAATGCTCACTGTGCCTTGCTAACCTGAAACAGAACTCTGTGCTCAGCAGAAGCCTGTGCCTTTGTTGTTCCTCAGGAAATTTAGGAGCTTGAGTCAGTTGGGAGTTGATTTGGGTGAAGTCCCCTGCCCCTCCACAAAGATATTCTCAGCCCCTAACATTTCCCCTTTGTCTCTCTATCAGCATTTGCTGGCCCAAACGGGATATATACAAAATGGAACTTTACTCAGCCATAAAGAATAATGAATTCTTTTCATTTGTAGGAAAATGGATAGAATTTGAAATCATATTTAAGTGAAATAAATCAGACACAGAAGGCTATCGCATAATTTCACTTATATGAGAAACTTAAACTACAAATAAAGAGCAAAATAAAGGAGAGACCATAAGAAACACAAGTACCAATAAAATTATGTAAATTTAAATAGGGAATATTGTGAATTATTGGTGTCTTAAGAATTATGCTCTGATTCATGCTTTGAAAACCTGTCAGGACTGAACCAACAGAGGGTCTCTGTGTGCAGTTCTAAGAAGCCTTTGAAGCACTCTGAAGCCAGTCTAAAGACTCTCAAGGTGGCAGAGCCTTCGATTTATTATGAGAAAATTTCAACAACAACCATTTTAAGAAATGTATTCTGGGCCAGGTGTGGTGGTGCACACCTATAGTCTATAAACCTGGGAAGCTGGGGCTGAAGAATCACAATCTGGGCAACTTAGCAACTTAGTGAGATCCTACTTCAACATAAAAAATTTTTCTACAGGGCCGAGGGTGTAGCCCACTGTGAAAAGTGTGCGTTCAATCTTCAGTAATACAAATGCAGTGGGTAGGAATGACCTCTGCGCGGCTGTAAGAAACTTTTACAAAGCAGTAGAAAACTGGAGTAACCTAAAGATTTTTAGGGTGAAACATTATTAAGTATTATAAAGTGGATTATAAATTATTTTGTCAACATGCTGTGATGCATGATATGCCCATTCCTTTCTATAATTATATATGGCTATATATTCAGTTGTTAGGAGCTTTATAAAATAGTTTAGAAATAGAAGTAAACTAATACTGAGTTAGGTGCCACAGACCTCATTTAAAGAGCATTCTGAACAGCAGGTCTTTAAGAATCACTGTTTTGATTCTTGTTTTCAATACCCTCCACATGGTGTCCATAAAGGGTATATTTGAAGAATTTTAAGAAATCTTTAAAATGCAGTATTGGATACCTAAGTAACCCAAAATTTCCAACAGAGGCATAGATTGTAACTCACTGAAATCACTCACTGAAACTCACTCACTGTGTGGGCAATGAACCTTTAAAGAATAATATCCAGATTCATTATTCTTACACTCTTCTCTACAGTGTTCTTAATGGGATGGCTGCAGTACATCTGTAAGAAACTTTACATGGTGATTTGGAAACTGAAGTAAACTTAAGGGCCCATGGCTGGGACAAGATGTTTTCCACTGAAAAACTATGGATGATGAACTTTTAAAGAAACATAATCTGATTTATGTTTTCCATTCTCTCATGCATAGTGCCCCTAAAGTCCATAGTTGTGAGAAACCTTTGCTAAGAGGTGGGAAACTGACAAAACCTAAAGGTTCTCAAGGCAATACACACTGAAATTCATGGAAATAACATTGTGAATGATAAACACTAAGAATTATATTTTAATACGTTATCTCTACACATTTCTGTTATAATGGCCATTAAAGGGTAAATTGTGCAGGTTTAACACATAGTTGCATGCCATGCTAGCTTTGGAGAAAAAATACACTGCAGAACTTGCTTTATTCTGGTGTATGAGAAACAAGAGCTGTCCTGAGATGGCCTGATTTTTTGAAATTTAGCTGGGGAATGTTTTGTGGTTGACAGCACCTCCTTTGTGCTGAGGAGTCCAAAACCCATTTGCCTATGGTTTGCTAAGGGGGCTTAGCTGAAAGTTCCAGGAAGGAGCGCAGCTGTTTGCTTGGTTCCAATGACTTTCCCTTCACCAGAAAACAGAGTAGTGATTGCTTTCCCCACTCTCCGATTTGTTCAAAGATATGCTACTGCTGGGGCACTTTGGGTTCACAGATTAAGGGAGGACTCTGGATTGAGCAACAGTTAATCAACCTACATTCCTCCAGATAGCAGTGGCTCTAGATGCACATAATGAAACAAATAAACAACAAATCTCTTCTAGAGTGAGTACAACCCTGAGAGAGACCACAGTACTGAATGGCCACTCTCAAAAGGCCATACAGTACCAACATGCTAAGTGGGAGTGGAAAATTGCAACAGATCCCAAATGTGATTCAATAGCTCTCCCCAGGACCTGGAACATATGGGTACTGGGAAGTAACAATCAATCCAAATACCTTGGGGGGTTTGGGATCTATTTTTCTTGCCTTTTTTTTTTATATTGTTGTTTTTCACTATAACTTTTTTTTTTTGGTACCAGATATCTATCACTATAACTGTTATCTAACTGTATTTAGCTTTCTTATTGGGTTTTTTATCACTAATATATACTGGAAACAGTGATTCTTCTCATGGCAAGTTTATATACATTAAGGAGTCAGATTTTCCTTTTACTCTGCATGATCCATAAACAAGAACATGTAGCACGTTGGAAGCATAACATTAAACCTCTCGATGAGTCTACACAGTTAGATAAATAGAACTTTAGATAGCTATTAGGACTTTCATGCCATATTAAAAATCCAACTCTGATAAGCATACATACCACACTATACACACAAAATGAAGGTAAGGTAGAAAGAACTGCTGAAGAAGTTAGCAACTGAACTGAGAAGTTCTGTGTCTGCAACCTTAGACTTTAAACTACTAAGCACAAAATTCATTTTTGGTCTGCATTGAAGGTATAATATGCACAAAGTGATATTCAAGGAAATTTGGATTTTTAATCTGAAATTTTTTCTCCTCTTTATCATCTCATCTTTATTTTCTTTTATAAAATCTTATTTATTCTTCACAACCACCTCTATAGAAGCAGATCACAACCTTGACAGAGAAATTACTTGGCAGCTCTAAATCTATACTTTGCTGTTGAACTGTTATAGTCAGCTAAGTTAGGTAGAAATACTATAAGCAGTCAGATAGGGCTGGACCCTGGAGAAAGTCAATATAAAAGGTGAAAACACATTACAACTGTGACCAGAGGCACATGTGTTGGAGATCAGACCTCAAGATAAAGATGGAGTGACCAGGCCTACATGCCTCCCCAAGGGAAAAGATAAATGGTAACACCTAATCCAATACAGTCTAGATAGACATCAGTTACATCAGTGGGTGACCAAGACCCTCAGACTCTTCTCTTTCTGAAAAAGTCTTTGTTCTTTCCACATACACTTGGTTCATGACTTACTTGTCCATTGGATCAACATTACCTAAGTGGCTATACTTGTACCCTTACTGGTTGATCATAATTTTGTTCCATGTTTTACCCACTTTGTGATTTTGCCCTATAAAACTTCCTTCAGAAAATGAGGTCTTTGGCAACCTACTCGGGCCCCCTCCTGCTTCTCAGGAGCTGATTTTCTCAATAAATATTTCCTAATCTTGACCTCTGTTATTCTTTGCAATTCATTCTTCAACTTTGGGGAACATGAACTTGACATTAGCTGACATATAGTAGTTTGAAAGTTATAGTACTTCCCCTCCATCATTTGGAGGTCCTGTGTCAGTATCAGTCCTAACACAGTCCCAGCCCAGCACCTCAAAACCACTGCTTTGCAGATGGCCTACTTCAAACTTCTGGTAATTATGTCATAGGCACAAAGTATCAACATCATATCCCCAAAAAGTGAATTATTACACCAAAATATGTGTGTGAGAGGGAAAAAACCCCCAAAGAATTCTAGCTAACTATAGAGTATAAAGAGGCTAGATTTATAAAAGCAAAAAATAGCTCATAGAAACGAGAGTAGCAAGGTGGTTGTCAGGGGCTTTAATCATGATTCTCATCTAGATTGCTTGCAGAGATACCCAGGAGATTAGTAAAGCACACTTCTGAATGCACCTGGAGAGGTCATGGTGGCATTACCTTGGTGGCTGTATTTGATCCCTGGTCCATTTTCTTAGGTATTTTTCTCCTGTGTTCTGCTTCTTGTCTACCATGAAGTGAGCAGCTTTGCTCTACCATGTCCCTCTGTCCTGATCTTCCTGCCTTGATGTCAGTCAACCATGGACTAAAACCTTGGAAACCATGCATCAAAATAATCCTCTCCTCCTTTAAATTGGCGATTTCAGATATTTTGTCCCAGTCATGGAAAAGCTGACTCATACAGAAAACTTGGACCATAACTGCTTTGACTATAAAATACTACGGTATAGATTTGGAGCTGCCAAATAATTTCCCTGTCTAGGCTGTGGTCAGCTTTGATAGAGGTGGTTTTGAAGCCTCCTGGTTATAAACAGCTGAAGGACAAGCTGTCCCTGAGTAAAGTCAGAGAGGTGAAACTAAGTGGGATATATATTTTTTTCAGTGAAGTTTCTATCATATATATTTATATATAATAGAAAAATATATTGATATATATTGAATATATATCAATATATTACATACACACACACACACACACACATTTGCAGTGAACTTTCTATTGGGCACCTTCATCCAGATCAACTCCCGGTCAGCCCAGCTGCCTTGATAACTGCTACATTCCCAACAAAATGAAGCAGCAGTGGGTTTTGCTTTCTCTATTTTCCATGCACTGTGACTTGCAATCATGAAAGTTCTTATTTGCAGCCACATTCCATCCTGGATTATCATGAGGGTAGATCCACTAATGTGACAAAACCTGCATTGGGTATGTTTGCTTGGCAGTTGTGAGAACGCATTTGTCATCAGCACCCAGCTATGATGGAGAAGTAGTGTTTTTTCCCTTTAGCCTTATGAGTCCAAAATGTTTTCCAGTTTGGTGGAATCAATTTTTAAATTTAAGTACGTTGAGTTGGAGATCTCAAGAACCCGCAACCCCTATTTGGCTCTGGGCTGCCTCTTCAGAATATTTGTCACAAAAATTGATGACAGTTCTGTAATTGGCACAGCAGATTATGTCTAGGTTCTGCTATATTTATTCACAAAGTGTTCCATAAAATCACATATAATCAAAACAAGATCTTAATAAATAAATCATGGTGCACGAGATGTACCATCAATATTGAAAGGCATTTCTGAAGGCAGGAATTTACCTATTTCCCAAAATTAGGCCTTGCTTGGAACATCTAGGGCTGCTCCTCAGTTCCTGGCATGGCTAAGAATTGTGCAGATACACAGCTTGGCCCAGGGTATTCTGGGATTGATTTGACTTGGGAAATATTCCTTTATCTCCTTTGCTATCAAGCTTTAATCTCTGCTCCAAAATATATCCAGTTCTTACCAACCTCCTTTCCCCATTTCTCACACTTTAATTCAAATATAGTGCTTCTTCACTAAGCACTCCTCAAAGTATTTCATTTGCTCTCATTTATACAGTCATGATTCTGTCAAGTTACATCTCCCCAGATCTTCCCCATCATTCACTAAATCAGATACCTGTTTGGTGTTAAAACCTAACACACACTCTTCCTCACTTTCTCTGTATCCCTCCTGCTTGTCTATGTGGACAAGTAAGAGTTCTCCTCCATCCTCTGGGTATGGGTTGAATTTAGTTATAGGAAGAGTTTGAAGGATGATGAGGAAAGAATAATAGGGGAGAATAAGATAAGAATATTTATTTTCCTGTTGCTTTTCTTTGGGATCATCCCAGCCTGGTTGTCACAAAGGTCACAGCTCTTTTTAAGGAGGACATTTCTCACTCTGGAAAGCTGAGGCAGGAGAATTTCAATTTAGAGTCTGCCTGAGCAGCCTAGTGACTTAGGGAGACACTGTGTCATAATAAAATAAAATAAAAAAATAAATAAAGGGCTGGGGTGTAGTTCAGCACAAAGAACCTGTGTTTAATTCCCAATACAAAAGGAAGGAAAGAAGAGAGGGGGAGAGGCAGAGAGGGAGAGAGGGAGAGAGAGAGAGAGAGAGAGAGAGAGAGAGAGAGAGAGAGAGAGAGAGAGAAGAAAGAAGAAGAAAGAAAAAAAGAGAGAGAAAGAAAGAAAGAAAGAAAGAAAGAAAGAAAGAAAGAAAGAAAGAAAGAAAGTAACCTTAAGGCCTTCTCTCCATGACATTCTTCTCATTCTAGAAATAACTCCCTCCCAAATGCCTTTGAACTAAATCTATCACAACGCACAGATTGCAGCAATATTCATGGAACTGCTGAACATACTGTCCACACCCTTATTAATAGGCCTTTCATTAAATCAACATACATATTCTAATTATATTTGACCACCTTTTTCCTGGCCATCCCTACACTGGAACACTTTCCTTTAACCATTCAGGGCTTCACTTTATAAGGCAGAATTTCATTCACCATTCTTACCAATAGGTGTAATTTTCACAGTTTGCTTACTGCAACATTATTTGATATTCTTCTTTAATGTCTACTCCTCTCTACATTAGAATAAATATATATTTAAAATGAAATTCTACAACTATCATAAATTAAAGAACTATCTTCATTCTCCATAGGTAGAATATAACCAGAAGCACAGATATAAAACCCACAAAGCTGTGCTAGTGAGTTGTTTTGTTTTGTTTTGTTACACAAAGCTCTAAATATGAGAACTCTGCTCTTGCTTTGGTGAAAAACAGAAGGACAATATTAGCAAATATTTAAAAAGTATTAAAAGCATCCTCCTTGATATAATAAAGGGCAGGCAGTGAATCACAGAACATGAAAGTTACCTATTTTTCATTTCTGTACTCTCTTTTGATGTATTCGTAGCTGCAAAAATCCTGTCACATCCCACTAGTGATCTGCAGACACTGACTCACTAGATGAAATACAGTTCATCAACCACTGAATGTTCTGCTCTGAAGAATATATTGGAATAATAAAAACACTGAAACTCCAGCTCTGACTGCAGCCACCCTCTCCAACTTCCTCTTCCATGAACCTTCAGCTGAGTTAAATTACATTATAATCTTTATATCTTCCTTTCAATTTCTTGTTTCCTACCTGCCCACAGTCATGTTCTACAAACTAACCATCCTACAAGACCACCCAGGCTTCACTTTCTCTCATCATCTGCCTACCTTTTGCTTGTGAATCAGTTGGTCACCCCACTGTTTTGCAGGGTACCATGCTCTTCACTTGCTATCTCTTTCTTACCAAGCCATGATCCCAAAGCCAGATGTAAAAACAATAAAGGTAGTTGAAAATTGAATAAGTTTAAACACTTACTAACTAGTAAATAAATTCTGGCTTACTTGATGGATGAAATTAACAATTTAGATCTTTACCTGAGTTTTCCAGCACAATCAACTTTTGAGGCCCATCTCTGCCCATCACAACTTGTAGAATGCTCCAGTTTATATTATGGAAAGTGTCTTGCTATTATTTAAGGGAAAACCAGGCCAAGAAACCTCAGAATAAAGCTGGAAGAAGGAACTACTAATGCTGAGATTCATTTCTATAAAAATGACTTTCCATATAAATGCAATTATTCCACTTTTCCATCAGCTTTGGGCCTCAGAACTGCTGCTGACTCATGTAAAACTCACCACTCCCAAATCTACTATGTGAACACAGTGTAACTGCAAACTCTGGATGTTTGCCTAGGCTCAGCCCCTTAATAATTATATGATCCTTAGAAAGTTTCTTAAAAATCTCTGGATCTCTTTTTTTTAATTAAAAAATGGGCTTAATAAAAAATACCTATGTGTTTAGAGCAGTGTCTGGCACATCATATGCATTTTTATTAGCTATTATCACTTGAACAAGGAGGAGGAATAGAAAGCAAAGAAAGAAGACCCAACAAATATTTGTGTATCCAAAGCAGAAGACTCCTGAAATGTAGAGGTTTATCTTCTAAAAATCAGAGAACTCCTGCAGACCCTAGATATTACAAATATGTGGTGATTAGATGACACAGAATCTCAAGAAATTCATCTGTGAATGTCAACCTCATTTATCATACAGCAAAGCAAGAGAAGGTTAAAAAAAAAAAAGCTTTGAGAGCAAACAATCCAAGACTAGTACAACTTTGTGTAAAGATGTAAATGGAGTAGTTTGTCTGATTGCATCCCAAAGCAAGACCAGCAACACATTCATTTCACCTCTGCGGAAAGGATGATTCCTCAGGAATCAAAAGCTTTCATGTCTGACATCACTTGGGTGAATTAAAGAGTTCAGTGAGCACCCTGATATGATAATCTGGTGAGCTAAGAATTCTGCTGACTGTATGTCATCCATTCTTCTCAATTTCGATTCAGAATTTGCCCATTACCAAGCCTACTGCATCTGATTAGATCTTTGTGTAGGTGTGTATGTGTTGCTATGGAAAGATACACAGGTACTGATGAATGCTGAAAAAAAGGTAACAAATGGGTGTTTTAAATTATCCTGCTAAAAAGGAAAAACATTGTAATCATGGAACAATTCATGAATAAAGTCTGCAATAGCAGTTATAACTAACAGTTACCTACAAAGAGTATCTACATTTGGAAGCAATTGGTGAGGTGAAGATGGGGAACAGATAGAAGCATTCTCAGTCTATATAATCATGTAATACCAATCTGATTTAAGGGGAAAAGTTAGGACTCTCTCTAAAGCTTTTCTTATAAGGTTCACACATCCTTTATTTCGGTTTCTCTCCAGTGTATGCTGCATAACCAATTAAAGTTACTTATTTTATGTAAGCTGAAGTTGCAGTTCAAAGAGTCTCCACTGTTAAAGTGAGAAAATGGTACCCAATAACAATGTGGAATATAGTGAAGAATCTTAGGAAAAAGAGCAAGATTGGAAACTTCACCACATTCCACTAAAGGAAGGAGGCTGAACTCTAATGGCTCAGATGTTAACATGGGGAGCAATGACAAGAGTGAAATTGTTGAGAGGCCTCTAGAGGACATTTGTGTTAGTTCTTTTGCAGTGGTCACAATATCCCATGAGAAATCCACTCTGTACTGTGAGATATATCATATCAAAACTGTACATGACAAAAATAGGCTTCCTTTAAAGCTGGTTTTTGCTGGATGCATCTTTAATCTGCTGTGAGGGGGGCCTGGCCTCATCCCCAGACTAACAGCAGGGGAAGTAATATATCACCACATGGAGCAGCCCTCATAGGAAACAGCACACTCAAATTAGGATAATTTGAAGATTTATGTGAAAAACATTACAGAAGGGTGAGAAATAACCAAAGGCAGGGTAGGAACTTAAGCTAGTGGACCAGAAGTAGTCATTACCTTGAAACCTGAAGAGAAAATGTTATAGCTTAAATCTAAAATGTTTCCCAAAATTCTCACATGAGCGGAAGATGCTTGGATCACATGGGTCCTACGCTTAAGTACTAATGAGTGCAACAGTTGAAGGGACTGTTAGGAGCTGGGACCTGGTTGAAGCTGGGGCCCTGGAAGTATAACTTAGAAGCATGTATTATTGTCTTCAACTACTCCTTTCCCTCTCTTCTTCATGGCTTCCATGGCACATTTTCCTTTATATCTTCTCTGCCATCTTATTTCGGCTGTGGAACCAGTCTGCCTTGGAGTGAAACCATGAGCAAAAACAAACCTCTCCTTTTTTAAATTGTAAGTGTGCAGTGTTTTGTCCCAGTGATGGGAAAGTGACCAAGGCAGAAAAGCTGAGGATGGTTACAGGTAGAGCCAGTCTAAGAAGTTAACTGGCCAACGAACCTCATTTTTCTGACTGCTGCAATTTTTGACAGAGTCTTTTTTAGACTGAATCCAACCAAAAGCCAGACAGAAGACAGAGGGCTGTTCATGTACTGTGCAAAACATTCTCCTGGGGCAGCAATAGGATAGAGTGTGCATGGAGGTATGAATGGAAGGTAGCACTGGATAGTTCCCGATGGAAGGATGGTAACATAAGGGTAAGACGCAGAACAGAGAGGGAGCTAGGTGAGGCTAGAAACGTCTTCTGTGTGCATCAAGTAGGGGTGATAGGGCAGGATATGTGCAGCAAAAGGAAGACAGCCCTCCTTCTGGATGTGGAAGATTTGTGTTACAGAGAAAATTCACATAGATTCCATTTTCAATAGATTGAGGGTCCTTGATATGTAAAGAAAGTTTAGATGGAGAAAGAGCTTCTTAGTCCATCAATTCATGCATTCCTGGATGCCTGACGGCAGAGCTTTTGCCTTTCGTTAGTCTATGAAGTCAGAAGCGGAGAACGGGAATTCACCTTGTACCTTGGATTTGTGACTGTCCATACTATCCTTTTCCTGGATCTCCTCTCCAGAAATGTCCTGCATTTCTCTTTCCTCTAGTCTTTCTTTTTTTTATTTTATATTTATGTATTTTTTGTGGTACCAGGGACCACATGACCCAGCACTTGCCAGGCAGGTGCTTATGCCACTGAGCTAAATCCCCAGCCCTCCTCTAGTCTTTCTGTTTTCTTTTTCTCCTACCAATTTTCTTTGGTTTCATTCTTTTATCCCTCAGACTTTTATGATAACTGAGTTTCTAAAGCAAACAGCTTTTTGTACTTCTCTCCATTTGTATTTTGACTTCATTCTGGAGAGCAATTCTAGAGCTTCTAGCACATGGCAAAGGCACGTTATACATTATAGTAGCTGCATTTGCCCATAGGGAATAAGTCCCTCTGCGTCAGCGGAACACTGGAGGGCCTTCTCTCGCTGGCTGAAGGGCTTTCTGGTCTCCCTCAGCACTGGCCTCACCTCCACATGGGAGACATATCCAAGCGACACATGTGTCCTCCAACCCAAGCTGTGCTTCCAGCTCTGCATATTTTTAACCAGGCAAATCCTTCTGTAGGACTTTCTTCCAGATTCTCCCTCCAGCAGTCTCTGCTGTGATGTAGCTCATCCTTTACATGCAGCCCAAATGCTGTTTCCTTTCTGAAGGCTTCACTTAAGTCCTTGGGATTTCTGTAGCGCTTTGTACAGATCACGCCCCCCACCCCCAATTGCAGTTCCCTCTGTTCTACCATCTCCCAGGATTCTAAAGAGGTACATGAAAATAAGGTGACATCTTTAGCCTTTCTTCTTCCCACAGACTCTTCCAATGTTCAGATCCCATCTCTGTTCTTGCTGCACATGCATTTTGAATTGGCAGCCTGTGTGTAACCCAGACAGCTGAACTCCGCAGCCCATGGGTCAAATCAAGATGAATCACTTGTTTTTTTAATACACAAAGTTTTATGGAAGCACAGCCAAAGCATCCATTTACAATTGTCCAGACTACTTTTGGTACTCTTTTTTTAGTAATTGAGCAGAAACCATAAAAAGTTTGCTGGGTAGCCCATTATAAGAAATATTTGCCAACCCCTGATGTCGCATGCTATCAATGCACATAATTTGACAATACATACTTTTATAATTATATAATAATTTTGAGTGAAAAACAAGCCGTACAGTGATGATGACATTATGGAAAAATTATGTACATGTAAAGGCACACACAGAACATGTTTATATAAATATATACAATACAAATTACATTACAAATCAGCTAAAATACACAATTAAATACGACAATTATTTCTTCTGAAAAGAGGAAAGTAAAGTGAATCCAAACTAGTCATGAAAAATTTTAGTTTTATCTTTGTCTTTTTAAAAAGAATGAATACAAATATGAAAAAAATATTAATAACCACTCATTTTGATGATAGAAATAAAGGCACTTACTATATTATTGTACTTCCATATTTTTAGAACGTTCAACTTAAAAGCAAGTCTTTACTCAGACTTCATCTTTTTCCATCTTTTTGAGAACAAACAACATGGAAAATGATTAATGAACTGCAAAACAAAGAACTTAGAGAAAAGTTTAAAGGAGATCAAAGTGAAATTTTAAAGACAGCAGTTAACAGTTTTTAATTTCCCTATCAAAATAAGGTTCCACCTCATTGTTTTGTTTTATTTGTTCAGAACTGGGGACTTAAACCAGGTCCACATACATAGTAGGTGTTATGGCTTCAATCTGGAATGTCTCCTCAAAGATTCATGTGCTCATAGGGTAGGAGTCTGGGAAGATGATTGGATCCTGGGGGGACACTATAGCTTTCTTGCTGTTAGGAGGTGGGGTCTGGTCAGAAGAGGCAAGCTATGAGTTGCATGCCCAATCTCCCCTGGCCCATCTTTACCTCTATCTCTCCCACATGTATTGAAATGTGTATGATTAAAGCAATCATCAGCATAGTCTCCTGTGTGTTTGTCATCCTCACTGGAATGTGAGCTCCCTGAAGACAAGTACAATTTTGAATTCATGCCAAAGTGGGTATCTAAATATGTTTGAGATTAATTGCATTGATCTGCCCTGTGGTAATAACAAAGTTTTACTTTAATTGTAATCAGTTTTTAGATCTTCCGAATAAGTCAAGAGTTCCTTGAGAACAGGGATTATGCCCTACCAGTTTCTAAAACCCTGTGCCTGGCACCCAGCTATCCAAATCTTGGTTCAAAATAGAGTAAGCACGAACCCCAGTAGAGTAAGCACGAACTACACACCCATATGTCCTTTACATAACTTACCCAAGTGAGAACAAACAACATTGAAAATGACTAATGAACTGCAAAACAAAGAACTTAGAGAAAAGTTTAAAGGAGATCAAAGTGAAATTTTAAAGACAACAGTATGAATCTCTGCCATTCTTTTTATTTTTTTCTATTTTGTGTCTACTGTTTCTGGTTCCTTTACCAGTCACTAGCATAACGAGAGGTTTTGAAAGCATGATCAACATATTAGCATTCCCAGACCTGCTGAGTCAGAAGCTGTATTCAGATCTGACAAACCCTCCAGCTGACTCCAGTTTACCCCTCAAGTCTGAGAACAACTGCTACATAGTCCTGAACATTGCTGCTCTACTTATTAGTGTTTTATCTTACTTTGAGCAAATCTGTGATCTCTCAAGGGCTAACCACAACTCACATCTCTAAATTTAGATCTGTAGCACAGACTCATTCTAATCACTTCCAGGCTTCTTCAGGTTGTTGACTGAGTTCAACTCCTTATGATTATAAGACTGAGGCTCTTGCTTTCTTGGCACTGTTTTTATCAACCAGGGACATTTGCTCCAACAAGCCATCCATACTTCCTGCCAGCTGACACCCTCCATCTTCAAATCCAACAACAAAGATTCTCCTATCTCTCTCATAATAGATTTCTCCCATGTTTCTCACTATATGTCTGGGAAGAACCTTATTCCTTTGAAGAATTTACTTGCTTAGGTAAGGCTTGCTCAGCATAATCCCTATACTTTAAGAGCAATTGATTTGGACTCTTAATTAAATCTTTAAAACCTTTCACTGCAATACACATATTCTTATTTGGTTGAAAAATGTGAAGATACATATGTGAAGAAGGGTGGGGATCTTGGTAGTCAACAGAAAATTCTGCTGAGCACATAATCTCCTGTTATTTGATCCATGTTTGTCTCTTCCATTAGCTTCCTAACTTTACCTCTCACTGAGCTATTTTTCACCCACACTGGGCCTGACATTCCTGTCTCTGTATCTCTGTACGCACTCTCCTTTCTGTCTGAAATGCCCTTTCCTGTGTTTTGGCATGAGACCCCTCAGGTTACTCTGTTGGAGGTAATCCCCTCTACTCTGTGTCTAGGGAACACTTTTGATACTGTGAACAAAACACCTTGTTCAAGTTAGAGTCATTGTTGGGAAACTAGCAGGTCTGTGTTAGCCTGGAGTGAGTACAGAGAGAAACACAACTGACCAATTTCATGACACCTGGGTCTTAGCAGAGGACAGGTTAGATTTTCTATAATTGTAAGAAGAAAACTGAACCCAGAAATGGCCAAACAGTGGAGGGGGAGTGAAAGCTCAGGTGAAGTTGAGCAGAGGAAAAATCCAAAGGAGAAATGATCATAAGACAGGGGCCTATTTGGGTCAACCATGGACTTGGCTTGTTTGTCTGTTCATGACCTCTTCCTGGTCACAAATGATCAGTGAAGCCAATGCCACTGGAAGTCTCATTGCTCATCTTGGGCCACTGAAACCACTGCAGCACAAAACCTAGGTAGAGGCACTCATATGTCGATAACAGTCTATTCACATTGGTCACATTCATTGCTTATTTTAAAAGTACAGATTTGAATTCTTAAATTTTCATGCACATTAAAATCTGAATATTTAAACTGGGGTATGCCTTAGGTGAAGTTCATGTAATAAGAAATAGCTATGCCAAAAGAAGGAAGGGAATAGTCTATGGTGCAGAAGTTATCCAAAAAAGTGCAAGTGATATCTTACATATTTGAATTCAAAGTAAGATGATAAATGAATTCAGGGTAAGTAGGACAGGGCCTTTCCTCTGAGACTCTGTCTGGTGGTCCTGAGAATAACACCATCAAGAAATAAAGACCCCCATTACACAGGTGAGAATCTGAACATTGTAAGAGAGGAAGCTCACAGAGCAAGAGTCCGTGGTGGCAGGGTCAGCTGGCAGATGAGCACGTGGTCATCCTACATTGATATGTGCATCATCTCAAAGAGGAACAACCATCGTCCAAGTTACCTATTCCATAGGCATTCATTTTGCTTTCTCTTGTTCTCTGTGTGGTTGCAAGGGGAGTACATTGTGAATTGCAGAGAAAAGGTGAGGGGGAGACAGGGCTCACAGGGAAGGAGCCCTTGATGGGAAACGGGGAGAGCTGAGGTCCATTCCTAGCTGACACACTCCAGGGAGGCAACTAATAAAGCGATGAGAGAACAGTGAAAAAAAATATTGTGTTGTCCTAAAATAGTTTTATTAACTATAGGGAGGAGTTCCTATACTTTTACATTTTAATTGGAAAAAAAGAAAGTAAAAGAGTAGAGGGAGGAAGGGATGGAAAGATGGAAGAAAAATGAGGAGAGAAAGAGCAGGTAAAAGACAGACAAAAAAGACAAGACTAATAGAAAAGGTAAGGAAATGCTGAAGTATCTACTTTTGACTGTCATTATACCACGTTTAACATGGAACTAGCAACAGTTCATGTATATATAGACCCTCAAATCACTGCACAGTTGCCTTGCAAACAAAGAGTCTATAGCTATCTCTTAGCCTTTCCACCACCCAGAAGAGATTTTCTCAGAATGCCTGCTGCCCACTCAGGTCATCTGGCAGCCACAGCAGAACTCATTACTCTGGGAAAATTGCTTACCATCATCTAATGTGCCCTGTTGGCATCCATGGGGATCTGAACCCCAAATGCTGCTTAAAGCTGGCCATGAAATATTTAGAGCTGGAGATATTACTTTAAAAATGCTTCAGGGTGTAGAACTTCACCCAGAAAAAGGAGCTGTATTCCTGCTCATTAGGATAGTGATTTAATAGAGATTCCATTATAGGATATTTATGCTGCAATAATCAGTTACTACCAGTAAATTAAAATATAAATTAGGCTTTCAAAGGGTAGGGGGAAGAGAAAGCTTCAAATCAATTGGTTTTGGGCACTTATAAACACATATTTTACAGTGATAGTGCTTAAATCTCAAAAATACAGGCTCTGGCTACAGGACTTGACAAGTAGCATTGACCGTTTTGTGAAGGCTACTTGTAGGACTGGTGTGATTTCTTTTCCTGTTTGCTTTTTGAAAAAAGAAACCCATACAAGGACTATAGCAATAACTGAAATTACTAAGTGATTTTTTGTGTGTGTGCAAGACATTGCACTAAATCATTTGCATGGATTAACTTGCTCAGTTGTCAAAACAGATCTATGAGATGGGTCCTATTAGATTCAGAAACCAAGACAAAGACCAAAAATCACTTCCTTTAGTCCAGGTTTCATAACCTAGAAGCCCAGGGGCAACTTGGGACCAGGGCTCTACTGTGTGTGCATCCATGTGCACACATGTATGTTTTCATGCCTATCACATTTCCATGTCTTTGACAAGAAAGGTTCAGCTTGCTGCTAATGTCACCAATCCCTAATGTTTTTTACCTTGTCTACAGTGCATATCTATTCTACCTGTACACCTCCTCAAGACATGTAAGTTATTGAACTCACTTGGAATAGTCTGTAAACTGGACAGTATGGGTGGCATGTGGGATGAAGTTATGTCTTAGAGACATAATAGAATTAAGAAATTCAGCTCTGTAACAGTAACAAGCCCATCTATCTCTTTTGCCTCAGGTCTCCTTAGAGTTTTGCATTTGGGAGACATGTCAAGTTGGGTTTCCTAGGAGCAGATGCTGGGAAAGAATTAAAAGGGAAAGATTTTTACTGGAAACTTAAAAACTGAAAGAAAGGTGATGAAATAGATTTGACACACTTAAGACTATCTTCTGACTACACTGCCAGCAGCTGGACAGCAACTTGTTCCTGGAAGAGATATCTGGTAATCCATGTTGAACAAAAGAGAACACTTCCAACTCCGACTTTAGTTGCTAATATCAAATCCTTTCTCTGGTGCCACTTATCAACCAAATAAGTTTGACTCATCACCTAAATTTCGTGAATAGAGTTTCTAGAATCAGAAAGAATACCTAAGACAAGCTGGAAGATAGGGAGAGAAACACTGTTATGGTTTATATCTAAATTTCCCCAAAAAACTTAATGCAGCCATGGTAGGGGGAGGCTTTTTAGAAGTGGCTAAATCTAGAGTTTGTGATTGATTCATGGCCCAATGCTGAGATTGAGGGTATGAGTGCCACACCTGCCTAAGTGCGGGTACCCTGCATACAATATAAGGGACAGAATGAGGCTTGTCCCCTCCCTCTCTTCCTTGTTTCTTTTCTATAGAACCATTACCATGAACAGTTCTTTTCTGCCAACCATCCTGCCTTAGAGCCAGTTGATTATGGACTGAAATTTCTACACACTGTAAGCTAAATGAATCTTTCCTTCCTTAAATCATGTGAATTGAGTATTTTGTCTCAGCAATGAGAGAAAAGTAACAAAGACAAACACCCTATCTGAATGACAAGAAGGAGCTCTATGGTTGACCTGGCTCTGGGGTATCTTGCTGCCCTTGTTTTACCCTTGTCTAGATCTAATTACTTCTGAAAGGCTCCATCCTTGAGAAGTGATTAGATAGTGTCATCAGTTTGAGCATTAGGCCTTCAATCTATGAATTTGAAGGAGTGGGGGGATCACAAGTCAGTGCATAGCAACCCTTACTGTGAAGAATATCACAGAGATAAAATTCTCTAAAAATATCTACAGACACAGGTGACATTGATCTCCTATTTCTTACCTTCTGATTCAACTCAATTTGTTTTCTTAGAGTCTTATAGAACAAGTATTTTGGCTTAATCTCTTCAACCAAAATGCACTCCATATTATTTTCATGTGAGATGAGTAAACCCAAGATCGATGAGGATTTATTTTTACTACTAGGATATAAATGTCAAGGATGTATCACATCCTCTTTCTTCCTGAGCTCTCACTCAGACTATTCAGTACAATATGAGTAAGCAAGGGAGTCCTCACCAGAACCTGACTAGGCAGACACTAGGATCTTGGACTTCCAGCCTCCAAACCTGTGAGACCATTTATTTCTGTTATTTAGGAATGAAGGGAGGAGGATCAGCAAAAGCAGGAAGAGGCAGACTTAGCCACAGCCTTACCTGTTTTCTTTTCCAGAGCCCTAATGTTGACCATAGGTTCCTACCTACTTCTTATAGTAGGTTAAATGCATAGACACTTTACAGTATGTAGATAAGAGATGTCCTTGCTCAATACCCAGCATGATATGATAATACAGGGTAAAACCTGCAGTTCAAGGCCTCCATCTCTGTGTCACTGTATGATGAGGATGTCATTCTCCACCATCTGCATGAGCTTAGGGAGGCATTCTAGAAAATGTTGAGACTCTCTTCTGATGAAACTGTGGGCTGCCCCCAATGCCTCAATAGACCAGCATATTTTCTTGTACATCACAATGGGAAAGTGCTCATGAGTGGCACTTCCTGGTCTCTGCTGCTCTCCGCTCTGCCCTTCTTGCCCTCAACCCCACACTGAGGCTCTCAACAGTTGCTCCAGTGGAGCTTCAGAACAGCCAGACCTTCTGTCACTCTCCTCTTTCCTGCAACCACCAGCCAACTCTCCTCATGCATAGCAAGGCCCATCTATTTTTCTGACTCTTCCTACCTTCCCATCATGATTGCCTGGAACATAAAAAGAAGATGGTACATGAATGCTGATTTCTTACTTGTGACAGATGTACTCTGCTAGTGTAAGAGGTCAACATTGTGGGAAGATGGAAAGTTTCTGTAGTGCCTTGGCAACTCTTCTGCTGTAAATCTAAAATTATTATAAAATCAGACAATTATTTTTTTTAAAAAATCAGCTTTCTCTTTATCACATGTATAACAGAAGATCCAAACAGGATGATGAACTCTGAAGAGTAATTTATACTCCAGGGTTTGTACTCCTCTAGAAAAAAAAAAAAAAAACAGATCCAAGATGCTGAGGCAGTATTAGTAATAGAAAAAAATAGATTTTAGCATCATGAGAACTGCCCTCAGTCTTTAGCTCTGTACCTGCCACATGTGTGACCTTGGAGAGAGTGCCCCCCATAATAGCTATCAAGTGGGTATCAGGACACTTGTTTCCCAGTTGACCATGGAGCTTACATGAAATAATGTATGTCAAGTGCCTGGAAGCCATTTCCTAGGCCACTAGGAAGCATTGTTCCTAAGAAGCCTGGGCTTCTTTTTCTGTGTGATGGCTGTGCCCATGGACTACAGTTAAACACCGAGTGGCTCAGTCAATACAGGATATTAGCACATGCTTAGCCAAGGGTTCTGGCTGCATTTACTCCCACATTCACCACCACAGAAAGTAAATAGCAGAATAAATTGCCCATCTGCTACCATCAATCACAAATACAATCTTCGCCCACTGTAACGCAAGACAAATACAATAGTGACAAAATCCATAGCCTGGGAGATGATGGAGTGCTGGTCAATACTTCTCTCTATACACAGTTCCAGTCCGTGGTCTATTATCTAAATGCACAGTAAGTGCCTAAAGCAATCAACATACTATCTACTTTTGCTGTTATTAGGAAAATTGGTTACCTTGAGCCTTGAGCCTTGAGGTCTCTGAATGAAGCCCTTCGGGGTGGACAATTCTAGAATAGAGGGCCACAAGAGAAGGAAGACTAAGAATCTGGTTCATGAACAAAAATCCTTGTATTTTTACAAGCCCGGAGTTAGCAAATGCTTTGTCCTTAGTGAGTGAAAGGCATCGCTAGAAAGGAAAGGCAAGAATAAATCACAGTAACTATTTTGAAATTTTCTAAGAAAATGCACATACATGAAATAAATTCTCCAAGTCTTAACAGAAACACATTTAAACAAACAGAAAAGACCAAGAAAAAATTAAAAGTATGTGATTTCATTGTTTCTGAAATAGCCAGTATTAAAATATTGTTCTGTATAGTTTTAGGCTTTTTCTTATCCATATAGGTACATGTATAGATATAAAAATTACTATGTCATCCAACTGTTCTTTCCTTCTTTTTCTTTGTCTCTCTGTCTCTCTCTTTCTGTCTTTGTTTCTGTATGTCTGAGTGTGAGAATGATACAATGTGTATACACACTCATTAAAAATATATTTTGTGAGATAGATATACCTTATAAGTGTTGATATAGGCATAGTTATAAACTATATACAATATCATTGATAATATTAATATAAATGACCCATTATTTGAGTTGCATGCCATTTTATTATATAAATGTACCTTGGTTTACTTAAGTACTTTCCTATTGTTGGACATTGAGTTATTTCATTTTCATGTAACTATGAAGAGCACTTCAAAAACAAGGTTGTTCATCAAAGTTTTGTCACATCCTTGATTAGCTCTTCAGTATCAAATCCTGGAAGAGCAATTACTATGTCAAGATTTTTTTATACATCCCCAAATTGCCCTTCAGACAGGTTTGCCAATTTGCATCACCACCATCACAGTATGCGTATATTTATATTCTTATATCCTGAAGAACACTAGGTTTTATCTTTTAAAAAAGAAGAACTTGGCAGTTAAATAGGTTAAAATAATACTTCATGATACCACTTTATATCAAATAATATTAATCTTGGCTCATTCATTATTGGCTCCATTTGACAGATGAGGAAAAGAAAGCCTGGAGAAAGTAAACTGCCTTTCAACATCATATAATAAGTAAATGGCAAAATAAGGTCTATGAAGTTGAATCATATGCCTCTTGAGTTTTAAGTCTCTATAACAAGAGTGATTTTTATTGAAACTATAAAATTTGCTGCTTTGTGACAGTTACAAGTCATACATTTGAATTTAATGAAAAAATGGTGCTAGTAATGAGTTCAACAAAAGGGTAATAGAAGTGTAGCTTTTATTTTAAGTTAATAAATCAAGTTCTTTGTTCAGGAAAGTAAGTCACGTGTGTAGGGTATGTGCACATACATGTGTTTCAGTGGCAGGAGGAGTATGGGTCATAGTATAAGAAAGGCCTTCCTCCTTTCCCCATTGCTCACTGGCAATGCTTGTTTTAAATATAAACAGTCTTCTATCTCATGTAGGGGATCTACGTGGAAGAAGCCAGTGTCCCTAGGGTTGATGATATTCACTTCAGAAATACTTCTTGAACAACTGTTCTTATCACTGGAGGCAGAACTGTGAACTAAGGAGGAACAACTCTTTCCTCATTGTGATTCTGTCTCCTCAAGCAGAACGGGAAGAGCAGATACTGACCACATCAGGATATTAAGCAACTCTAGATCACCGGTAAAGGATTCATGATGTGGAAGGTTATTTACATGGAATAAGTGCAAAAAATCTAAATAAGTATTTAAAGAAGATACAGGAACAATCCATTCATATGTTAAAATTAACTAGACGCATCAGATTTCATGTCTCCCTTGCTGAACTCAGCAAGAGTTCCTATGTTTACAAGTACAACTGGCAAATAAACACATGGAACATTTTGTTTAGACTTCAAATGAGCCAGACTTTGCAGATTTATGCAGCAAGTTGTACCTTGATTAAAAATCAGTGAGTCATTAATGTTTAGCATTTCTATCTTAATATCTCCAGGTATGTTTGAACATTACAACACAGTTGTGATCAGTCAACAACATTTATAAACCTTCCACAGAGCAAGACGTAAAGCTGAATGAATTGTATGGAAACAACAGAAGTCTGAAGAAAAATCTCATCTCTGAGTTTATATTAGAACCCTGATGAATCTCTCCTCTCACCAACATTTGGCAACAGAAATGGAGAAGTGTAAGAGACTGGCAGTTGTGAGACTGAGGCAAGTCTCCAGCTTTTCAGATATGAGTGAATAACAAAATTTCATGTATAATTCTTATCACCTATGAGTAACTTCAGCCATCTCTGCACAGATATGAGAGCTGTATCATCAGTCTGGTTTATAACACTGAAACTCTTCAGTGAGTTGTCACAAAGGGCGTCTCTCACCGAAGTTGAACCGATCTAATGCACTTCAGGATTTTCTGGCAATGAGATTCATGAGTCTTCAACCAGCTCACATTTCCTCCTGTTCTCTCTTTTGCCTTCTCATTCCACTATGGCTCAGTCTCTTTCTCTTTCATCCTATCTCTCCTCTCACCCTGCCCTGTAGAGTTCTTTGAACAGATGCATCCTATTAGAGTACAGAGTGTTAACCAGCAGCGGGGCTATTTGGAGCGACACAGAAGATTGAAGTGGAGCCTCAAAGGAAGGAGTCCCTGTGCAAAATCCAATGCTCTGTCTTCCTATTAAGGCAGCCACTTCTAAGAAAGGGACTTCTTGCATGTGCATGTGAATTCTCAGGAGCCAAGGCAGGCTCTCACAGGTCTTCCCTGTTGCCATGTCCCAACATGCTGCACCAGGCCCATCACACACAACTTATTTCCATTGAAAGACTGAATAACTAAATAAATGTGTCCCACTATTTCACTGGAGCCCTGGAGCCTTGGGAAACTGCCATGGTCTCCATTTTTCAGTATGCCCCACATTCATAATAGCTATAGCTGTTCCAGCTGTTTTAATAAGCACCTCGACTTGGATACCAGGTTCCTCGTGGAAGGAACAACTTATTATAGAAGCGATTCACTTGCTGAAGGGAAGTGCCATCTTCAGAATTTGAAGTCTAATTTGAAAGATTGACATCCTCTTAAAAATGTGAAGCACTCTCCATAATTTCCAGCTGGGTTCCACTTTGCTTCCCAGAGTCAGGCATCCCTGTACATCAGGCTGAAACATTTAAACTCCAAAATGGGGATGTAACTCAAAACAGGTCTGGGACAGGTGAGGAGAAAATGTAGAGTGTCAAATGTCTTTGAAGATGAAAGAAGGTGTCACATTTCTCCAGAGAATCATCAGGAAATATGGATGCTAGTTGCTGCTTTTACCTAGACCTGCCCACTAGCTCTGGAAAGGGCTCATGCAAGTCAAAACCAAAATTTTAAAATTTTAAAATCAAAATTTTGAGTTGAGTGTACATCTTAGTGCTAGAACTTTTACTGTGCTCCATTGCCAGAAAAACACACACACATGAGCACACACAATTAAAGTTCTTCAAAAACACAATATTTTGGATAAAAGAAAAACTTTGTTTACCCAGGGTTTCACTATATAGTTCAGGCCAGCCTGGAACTCACTATATAGCCCAAATTGGCCTTAAACTTGCTGCAGTCTTTCTGCCTCAGTCACCCAAGTGCTGGGATTACAGGTACGTGTTTTTTATATTTAATAGGCCTCCATTTTTTACCCTTTTACACAGGTGAGAAAATGTTACAGGCATATTTTAAGGTATTGCTGAAGTTTTGCTTTTGCTCTGTCCTAATTGACAAATAGACATTCAGGCATGATCTGAACCTGTAATCTGGGACTTAAAGGACAATTTGTTCAGTGCTGAGATTTATGCTTATACAGTTTGGATATTACTGTAACTGTTTTATATTTTTCCCTTATTCTCATTAGGAAAATCAACAGTTATATTATTTCTCATCCCTCTGCTTTCTATATCAACAGCCATGGTTTTGGCTCAAACATTTCCCCAGTATAGTCTGGGACCTGTGTGAGTATGTGTCACCTCCCCTCTTTCACCCAACTTTGGAACAGATGAGAACTTTGCCAAGACTATTTCAGGCTGATGTCAGATCTCTCATTGTATATATTTTCTCCAATTAGGTTAATCAAATTTTACAAAATCTCTGTATGAATAAGAGAGCTCTACATGTCTTAATTGCTTAATAACTTTCAACTACCAAAGCATTTTCTTCCACTCTTTTATTTGACTTCAATCACCTTTTGCTAAGCATTTTAATTGTACTAATATAAAAGCAATACAACTAGCTGGCCACACTATGAAAATGTTTAGAACCTGCTTGTGCATGTATGTATATATTTATACATTTATAATTTTTTAAGCTCTAGAAAAAAACCTTATCTTTTCCCTCTAAAATCCCTTTAACATCCCCAGCCTAGCTGAGTGAAGATAGCCACAATCCTGGGCTTAGTATAGTCACTTGTAATTACCTTCAGGTGCAGAAGAATCCTTAATGCTTTGAATTCTTTTTCCACTGTATTGAAGTAAATAGAAGTAATTTATTATTGAAAGCACTGCTGCTACGCCTGTTTAGGGGGTGGGAGTTGACATTTGCAATATTGTGTAATGTATAATGAGTCTGAAATGAGTGGTTCAGATCCAGTCAGCATTGCAGGCAGTTTCCCTTGTAAGGCAAAATGATTGCAAATTAAGTTGCATATCTTCATGAAGGCAGGGAATGGCATAAACTGTGGAAATATTGATTTCGATTCTGCTTTTCTTAGAAATTGTTTTGGATGTGTATTCAGAAACAGATTTTCTCTAAGATAGAACCCTGTATTTTCTGCCAGAGAGATATTTGAAAGACATCTTTGGTAAGGATTGTTTTTCAGATGTTAGGGAAATAAAATCAATAGGGGCTAATTTCTACTTGTCACTTTACATGAATGTTGCTTGATGAGGTTGCAGACTAGCCTCAAAATTAAGCTGGGGATCACTGTTAGCTATCTCCTAGTCCTTTCCTCTCCAGCCCAAACTGTTGAAAAATGGCTTTGCCATTTGGGGGAGACTCATAAAATGAGACTTGTATCCATTAATTTTGTAACTTGAACAACTACATCCAAGATGACAATATGTAATTTATCAACTAGTGATTTCTTAATGTTCTTTTCTCTTTTTTTCTTTTTTCTTTTAGAATTCTATATTGTTGCTACGCTTTTTTCTTTTGCTTTTTTCCCTCTTTAAATAAAAATTTTTAAAAATGCATAATTGCTATTGTAAAAAAGAGAGGAAATAGGAAGTGCTATAAAAGATATAACTGCATGAATATTTAAGTGTATAGGATTGATAACCATACTTCTAAGTTCTTTTTGGATTGTTGAACAGATCTGTTTGTAGTATCACTGCTTGAATGTCTACTTTATATACTCTAATTTTGTAAGTTGAACAACTATTTCTAAAAGGACAATATGTAATTTATCCACCAGTGATCTCTTACTGTTTATCCTTTTTTTTTTTTGAAATTCTGTAATATTTCTATCTTTTTTCTGTTTTTTTTCTCTTTAAATAAAAAAAAATTTAAAAAGGAAACATATCAACCTAGACATCTACACAATGGAAATACAATCTGTAAAGCCTAAGAAGAAATAAAGGTGAATGGCGAATTCATTATCAGCACACACACAAACACAAATGAGACTTGCTCAGAAAGGACGAGGCACAAAAGTTATTAGTTGGCCAAGACAAGTAGAGGAAATAGCCAGGTAAAGGAAATGACTTGTACAGCTAGCCAGGAGAGTACAGAAGGCAGAGATACCACCTGTTAAAGAGCAACACTATGGAACTGGAACGCCCCGATGGAAAGATGAAAGAAACTGTGAATTTATCTGGAGCTCACACTGGGAAAGGGCCAAGGTTTTGACACAGCCTTAAGAAATAGTATGGGCTCTCTCTGACCTTAGTATTCTGTTCTTCTTAGTCTTAGCCTGCCTCAGCTGATTAAAGAAACAAAAAAAAAAAAACTTTATGCCGGATCATTAAGAGTAAATGATTCAATATGGTTGCCTATGGAGTCTTTTCTGCCTTCTGGCAGAATAGCTGGTTTGGTGCAATTCAAATGTCAGTCATCATTTCGCACTTTTTTTGTGCTCTACTTTTCTTACAGGGAAACTGAGGAATCAAGTGCCCTTACAAGCTTTTCCCAAGAGGATGTCTATACTTTCAGTATTTGGGACAAAAATCAGAGGTATAGTGGATTGTAACTGGTGGTCAAATTAAACCCCAGCTGAACTGGATCAGCATGGTGCAAAGCATGGATGGCCCACCTGAGGATGGTTTCCAGCAAAAAAGGACACGTGAAAAGGAAGGATATTAGCACTGTGGGTTTTCCTAAGTGATGTTGGGAGCTATTGGTTCTCCTGGAGGAGCTTGTCTTGGCTAGCTTCCCCAATATGAATGCAAGCATTACCATTGGGGGACCTTGTCTCTGAGAATGGCTGCAGTTCACTTTGCAGGAGCTCTGGTCCTTACTTTGAGCATTACTTTCTGGCTGCAGAGAGGAAGACATTTGCTATTTAATCTCCAGGAGAAGTTTGTCACACTGGCTTCCTGATATGTACTCAGTTGTTATTATCAGAGGAGCTGGGGACCTCACTGTCACTGAGGATGGCTGTGGCACTCCTCGGGGAGCCCTGGTCCTTATTTTAAGCATTGCTTCAGTATAGAACCCTCAACCTACTGGCACAGATTCTTCAACCCACTGGCATAGAGTTTCTAGTTTTCACCACTGACTTTGGGCCTTCCCAGTGCAGATTTGTAAAACAGACTTGAATGGGTCATTGCTGTGGGCTCCAGGCCTCCAGCTGGACTTGTGCGAGGCATTGTCAAGGGTCCTAGGTCTTCAGTTTGACTCATGCAGGACATTGCCATGGGATCTAGGCCCCTGACTGAATTTTCTAGGTCGTTAGTGTTGTGGACAGATTTCCTGCACTTTCTTGTATTTATCTCTGGGTAGCCATCATAAAATAATATCATAAATTATGTGTCCTGTATGTAATTGTTCTCCTTGCAAACCCTGACTACAACAAGAGGCCTCACAAATTCTTGGGAATACACCAGTTATTTGCTCCCATTAAGAATGGTATACTGTAACCAAACTCTGAGGTAACACATTACCACACTGCTAAATGTCACCTCTACACTTAAATTTAGTTTCTATCCTTCTTTGTTGTATATTCAAAGACTCATAACTGCTATGGTGGTGATACCTGGGTTTCCTTTTCTCTGGCCTTCCGTTCTAACAGTGAGATGCATTATCAGGAGATGCAAGAAAAAGAGAGAACATAGGATAAGTCTTTTCTTTTTGTATTGCATGTCTGTTTAATGCTGTGCTTCTGGCAGTGGCCGACCATAGATGCCAATGAATTGTTCCTCCTCAGTGGCTCAAACATTCACTGTGTTCCAGCAGTGCAGTTCTTCCCATTACATCTTCATCCCTGGAAATAGAAAAGCTCCTTGCTATTCTCTTGATGCTTCAAAATATCCAATTAGTTTTCTTTAGCCTTATCCATGACTCCAATTCTTTCTTTTCCTATATTCTATCTGCTTGAACTATCTGGGTGATTCTGTTCTTTGCCTGGACCCTGACTGACACAAACATGCAATCTGAGTCACCAGAAATATGAAACTCTGAAGGTTAATCAGGGAAATCTTCTTGGGAGAGGTGGAATTTGAACTGTTCCTGGAAGTAATTGTGTTTTTCTTGATTCTGAATTAGTTTTCTGTCATTTGTAATTGAACAATCTGTCTTACACGCAAAGAATTTTTTGCTTTATATAACTTAAAACCCAGGGATTTTAAGGACCTGGATTTTAAGGATTCATAGTTGGATCCAGGTCCTTGAAATGTGATCAATACTTTGTTTCTTTCTCTTTTAGCTCTTTCTTTCTTTATTGCTGTCATTCTCTGGTGAGTTGTATCTGATGTGAAATTGACAGCAAAAATCTCCAGGACTAATTTATCTTATTCATTCACAGTCACACAGGAAATTCCTTTGCATTCAAGGTAATTTCTTTCATAGGATTGCATTTTTTGTGGCTGTTGCTCACATTCCTTATTCCTCCTCTCTTTGCCCAGACCTTCACTGTGTCCAGAGGATTAAGCTACTATTTCCATTCTATGATCAGGGAGCATGACCATTTGGATTGAGTATGACATCATGCTGGAAAAGAACAGCTTCCAGAAAGAAGGGATATGGAAGATGAAAAAAAGAAATATTTTGGATGTGTCAACTTTTCCACATACTAGCACTCTAAGTCAGAATAGGTCTAGCAGAATGGTGGTTTAGTAGCCACTTCCATAGGCTGGGGATTTAGCTCAGCAGCATAAGCACCTGTCTGGCAAGTGAAAGGTTGTGAATTTGATCCCCCGTACCAAAAATAAATAAATCACTAAGTAAATAAAATAAAATCCACTTCCATGAAAATAAGATGATCTAGAAACCAAACATGGACCATTAACTCTAATAGAAGGTTTGCATGAGATGCTGTGATTTGAAAAAGCTCTTTGTTGAGCAAATCTTTGCCATTGGGACTATCTCTAAAATTCCTTGTTTATAGACCTACTTCAAACAAGTGTCCATGATTTGATTATGAAGGTCAAGAAATTCAAAGTCACAATGGAAGGTCAAATATTTCTTCCTCCACAGTACATCCTTTCTACCAATTCACCCAGAGGGATATAAGATTAATATTACTTTTATTTCTCAAGTCATAGTTTATCCAGGTATTGTATCTCAAGCCTGAAATTGCAGCACTTTCGAGACTGAGGCAAGAAGATTCCAAGTTCAAGGCCAGCCAAAGAATCTTAGCAAGGCTAAAAAAATGATAAGAAAAAAAAAGAAAGAAGAACTTTGTGTTAGCACTTGGTTTATAACCATGGCCAAATCACTGACTTCCAAAGACACATACTATGACTGCTTAGAACATTTCTATTTCTACACTTTCAATTCATTGGTAGATTTGAAAGCAGTGAGCTACCTAAAAAGAATAGAGCATTCTGTCTACCTTAATGAAACTGATAATGGAAACTTCTGATGAATTCCATCTGGAAAATTTTCAAATGTAAAAAACTGCGTGTTTGTTGTCTTGGAGGTGTGGGAGAATGGGGCAAGGTGACACATACATGTAAGAGGCTTAAACATTGTATGTCTAAGAGGCTTAAAGACCATATGGCTCAAAAGGTAATTGTTCTAGATAATTTTAGGACACAGAAATGCACTGAGAAATGTTTATATAAGTACTTGTGCAGCATCTTTTTTTTTTAAAGCCAATACCCACCTTTTGGTTTTTCTTAGCCAATTCAGCACTGCTATTTTGCCCAATGAAATCACAATCCTGCCTTTGTCAGTTCATTGTGCTCTATGTTTACTTCAAGATTTGGGTTGTGGAGTGCACTAAATTTGAACCTAGGCTTTGTGACTCTAAATCTCAAGTGACTCCTGTTAAAATCTAATAAATGAGACAATTTGTGATCAAATCAATCTGTTTGTTGTAAATGGAGCACAGACAGTAGATATGAAAAACTTTGATTAATCAAAATATTTACAAATAGGTGCCTCTAGTTCATAACGACCATCTTTTAAAAAGGAGGAGAAGCTCATTATGATAAGTATAACAGTTAACTCTGTAGAGTTCTATTATGCTGAATCATGGTCCTCTGTAGTGTTTGATCTTTTCATCAACTTGATTGGCTTAAGAGATGTTTAGGAGATTACTAAGACACTTTTGGGTATATCAGGATGAGTCAGGGGTGTGAACTTAAAAATTATATATGGTTCCTGGTCCTTTTCTTTCTAACCTTTTCTCTCTTCATTCTGCTTCTAGCCTCCATAGGATCAGCAGCTTTACTTTTCCATGAACCTCTGCCTTACAGCCAACTGACTGTGGGTTAAATCTCTGAAACTGTGAACCAAAATAAACCTCTCTTCTTTTAAATTGCATATGTCAGGAATTTTGTTCCAGAAATGTGGAAGCTGACAATACAAAAAAAAGTTCTAAGAGAAGTGGAATTGTTGATATGGCTACAGAAAATAATGTGGTTCAGAAGCATTTAGAGCTCATTTAGGGGAAGGATTTGAGAAAGTTTCAAGACATCAGCTAGAGAAAGCCTAAAATGCTGCAAGTATAGCCTGATTAATGGGTGTGGTCTGGAGCCAAGAGCGAGACTGATGATAGGAATGAGGGCAGTAAAGATCAGGGAGGTGAAGTTTCAGATGGGAATGGGAACTCTATCAGGAATTGGCCTAGATGTCATGTTTGTTTCATTTTGTCAAAAACTTTGTCTATTTGTACATGCCCTATTGTGTGAGGACAAGTTTAAAGGTAAAAAATAGAACTGTTGGAAGAAATTTCAAGGCAGCCCAGTGTTCAGGCTATGGCATGGGTACTGCTAGCCAGTTTCAATCAGATTGATAGGGAGAATTGGGAGCAAAACTAAGAGCAAAAAGATTTAATTTTTTTCAGTTTGGCAAGAAAAGAAATATATGTAAAGTTGGAGATCACAGAAGAAGTGTGTTATGCTTTAGACCTAAAATGTCCCCCCAGATTCTCATGTGTGTGGAAGGTGATGTACTTCTCAGTGAATTCATCTGTTCATAAGTTCATAACTGAATGTACTAATGGGAGGTAGGGCCTTATTGGAAGTGAGTCACAAGGGGCATAACCCAAAAGGATCTATTTTTGGCCCAAGCTCCTCCTTTTTCTCACTGCTTACTGACCGGTATGGGTTGAAGATTTCTTTTGTCATATCTTTTCACTGTGCCATTTCTACTTTGAAGCCAGTGAACATAAGCTAAAAACATAAGCCAAAATTACTCTTTCATTTTGTATAAGCTGTAGGTGTCAATATTTTCTCACAGGGATGGAGGATGGAAAAGTTACGAAGATGGTATGGTTGATGAAGAGATTAGAGTCATTAAAATGAAACTAAGTATTTTCACAGGGATAAGAAAAAGGATACCTTGGAGGCAGTTCAGGCATCAGCAAGACTCCACCCATTGTTTGCTCAAGGGTAAAATTATGTAAATGTTTCATTTGAGAATGTTCCCACTAGAGAAAAGTTATCTAGAAAATTGATTCCTTCATATTCATTTCACCATGCTTAGCAGCCCAGGGACTAAGTAATTGCTGTAGCCATAGTTCAAGGTAATTTGGCTACTCCTTGAGTTTGTAGCAGAGCTTGGTATCATCCACTTTTTGCTTCTTTTACCAACATGCAGAACAGAAGAGTTGTGGTGTTATAGAGGTTTCCACTCAGAGTTTAAAAGAAGGCTGAGAGACCAGGCAAATATGGGTGCCTGGGTCAGAGTCACTTGCCAGAATCCTGGGAGAAGGTGATACATGAAGCCAAATGTGCGGTAGAAATCCCAGGAAGTTGGAGATGCCAGGAATTTGGAAAAGCTGCTGAGGAATGCCTTGGGCAATAGTTAGAGCCATCTCACAAAATAGGCTGTGTGGAGTATCACCAGTAAAGTCACCACTATGTGCCAAGAATGCCAGATGTGAAGTTACAGGCTGCTAATGCACCAGCCTCTAGCAATGGTCTTATATGAGCAGAAGGAAATTTGTATATATTACTGAGGATCTTGGGATGGGAAAATTACCCTGAATTACTTATGTGGAACACAATGTAATTATCAGAGTCTCATAGGAGAAAAGCAGAAAGGGTAGAGTCAGCAAAGGAGCCATGCGACGTTATGCTGCTTGATGGCCTGGAAGATGGGATGTGGGTGCTTTGTGTTCTTTCCAGCACATTTAAAAAAAACATGGGCAAAGGAAGTCATGGAAGAAGACAAGGCCATAATGATTTATTATTATTTTTACATGTACATTGGAAATTTTTTTCTTTAAGTAAAAAAAGTGGAAAGTTTGAGGTCTGCATACCAATTATTGGGTGGTGACAGCAGCTCAGAATACAATCCATACCTTCTCCTGTTTGTTTAGATACTTGGTTTGTTTGTGGCATTCATCACACTTGAACTGACAATCCTCACGTCCTTACCAGATCATTAGCTATGTGAACTGTGTATATTTCTCTAGTGTTACTCTCCTGGGAAGCTTTGCCCCAGGCCTGGCAAATACTAAAGTCACTGTAGCTTTTCCCCCAGGTAGATCAGAAGTTATGAAGATACTGATGAATTTTAATTTTCACATTATGTAACCTAGGCTTTTCATATATAATCAGATGTGAACCATAATTTGAGTTTAGATGGACACACCCTGTTTTTCTAGGTTTTTATGATTTCTAACAAACACCAGGATGTGAAACTCCATGTCTGACAGCAAAAGTCTACAGTCAAACCTTGAACTGTCACTTCCTTAATGAAGAGCCACAATCATGATTTAACTTAGTTGAGTCTCAATTTCCCCAGCTTTCAAACATAGAAGAGCAAAGGAGTGAATGTTGTAAAAGTAGCTTGAAAACTCTAAAATAACACAGGATCTAAGTAGAAAGTCTATCTGGGCATGGTGGTGAACACCTGTAACCTCAGCACTCAGGAGGCTGAGGCAGGCAGATCATTGTGAGTTTGAGACCAGTCTGGGCTACAAAGTGATCTGAAGGCCAGTCTGAACTGCAAAGTGAGACTCTGTTTCAAAAAGACAGAAGAAGAAGAAGAAGAAGAAGAAGAAGAAGAAGAAGAAGAAGAAGAAGAAGAAG